>SNQJ01S0199616.1:1057-17056 GCA_010110895.2 Picea sitchensis | reverse complement strand
TGCGCTACCACTCGAAGGGGTACCAACAAGGGTTACAAGGGTGGCCAACAGATGTGCGCTTAAGAACCACTTGTATTTCCTGCGTGTACGAATCCCTCATCCATGGGTTTATGCGTGTAACGATGGATCTCTATGGCTTAAAGACGCCAGAATACGTCTCTACCCTGGAAAAAAATTCCCACAATTTATGCCAAGGAAAGTGCTCTGATACCACTTGCAAGATACCAAATATAATAGATATGCATAACAGAAATAAAATGCTAGAAATGGCAGAATAACAGTAATATAACCAGCATAATCTCCACAATAACACAGAAATGATATAAGAAAAACAACAGAAATATCACTTTGATTCAGAAAGCAATGTTCACGGGCCTCTTTGAGGGGGCAGCCTCTAGTCGAGCAACGCTCTATTACAATAATCTCCAAGCTAGGGTTTTCATACCCTCGACCCTTATTTATACTAAATATGTCTATCAAGAGAAGCATCTAGAGGATGATCCTTCTAGAAGAAAAAGATTCTATTAGGTCTTCTTACATCCATCTTATTCTATTTTATTGAAAGGCCTTATTTATATTGACCTTTATTACATCCGAATATATTGATCTACCTATGTGTGGGTTAGGACCCTAACAAATGGTGGTAGTTATCTCTACGAAGAGATGTGGCTGCTATGCACATCCATTTGAGAAGAATGATTACAATGAGGCTCCAAAGGCCTTTTTAACATTAATCATGAATTCCAAAACCCTAGACATCCAAAAACCTAACCCTAGGATATGAAATGCCAAAAGTTATGTGGGCCTCGATGGGTAAGATGGTACCTCAAATTCATGGGGTCATAAATTTTTCATACAACCTTCATTCTAGGTGTGTGATAGCCCATTGGAAATTTCTTTTCGATAAATACACATTAAGCCATCAAAATTTGACTTCTTCTATAGTTTGACTTTGGCAAGCCAAAAAAACACATTTTAGGGCCCCAAAATGGCCCTGGAAGTACAAAAAGATGTACTAACATGGAAGCTTCCAAAATAAGATAGTTGGATTAGGTGGGTGGCCACCAACATCTATATGGAAGCTATGTAGGGCTTCAGACAACCCAAAAAGTGTAGAACCCACAATGACAAAGAATCACATAAGAACGTGTTGAACTAAAACTGTCAAAAGGAGCCAGCTGGAATAGGTGGGTGGCCACCAATATCCACCTGGATCAGTCCTCCCCCATTTGGAAGAAATGGTCTCAGTTGCATTGATTTGCCCCATTAGGTGAGGAAATTTATGCTGAATTTGGCCCTAGGTGAGCCATTTTCCTTGGTGCAGGAGCTGCTTTGTCTTGACAACCCGATAAAGTTGGATCTGCTGCTGACGAGTGCCCTTGACCTATATGTCCACTATATGATCATTGGATGCCTATTCCATGTATTCAGGGTTGATATCTATTGGTGTCAACTGCTCTATGATCTCTGAGGCATCCAATAATGGTGGAAAATATGGTCGCAGGACGTCCACATTGAACACTAGGTGCAAGCCAAGGAAGGGGGGAGTGTTGAGCTCAAAAGAATTATCTTCCCCAACCTTGGTGATAGTGTAAGGCCTATAGGGAAGTGGACTGAGCTTCCAATGGGGCCTTGTAAGGTGCTCTTTCTGCAAATTTAACCAGACCTTGTCTTCCACCTAAAACTTGTGCGGCACCCGGTGTTGATCATGGTGCTTCTTGTAGTTAGCATTGACTTTATGAAAAATCTCATTGACTTGTTGGAAGATGTGTTGAATCCTCTCAATGAATATGGTGGATTTGTCAGCCTTAGACTGAACATGGGAATATTTTTTCTGTGTGGTTGCAAGAGGTAGTGCACCATCAATGGGACACAAGGGCTAGAATCCCAACCCCACCCTAAATGCGATATGGTCTGTGGGGATATGGAGAGCTATGTTCTAGTTGTGATGGACATAGGGAAGACTCTCATCCCATGTATGCAGATTCTTAGAGTTATACATGTTTAGTATGTGCACAATCATTCGATTGATGACATATTTCTAGCCATCGGTTTGAGGGTGGAAGGTAGTGGATTTAGCGATCTTGGTGTCAAACAGTGACTAGAGAATCAACCAAAATGTGTTGAGGAACATGTTTTCCCAATCATAGATGATGATTTGTGGTATCCCAAAATGGACCCACACCCGTTCGAAGAAGAGCTTGGCAGTATCTATCGTTGTGATGCTCTTCTTATAGGCTATGAGAATGACCATATTTGAAAACTATTTAACCACCACAAATACACAATCATTTCCTTTCTTGGTGGATGGAAGGTCGGACATGTAATCCATCGAGATGGATTCCCAAGGTCTCTCGGGAGTAGGAAGAGGGGTGTATAAGGATTGCTTCTTGATGTTTGGATTGGTAATGGCACAAGTAGTGCAAGATCTGTTATACTTGCTGATGTCATGTCGAAGTTTTGACCAATAAAAAATATTTCCGTAGAATGACGAAAATTTTCTCCATGCCAAAATGTCCTCCCATCCGACTATAGTGAGCGTCCCAAATAAACTTTGAATTCTCACTTGCAAGAACACAGAGGTGGCCTAGATGGAATAACAGTCTGTCCTAAATGTGAAAATCGGTGATAGTCGCACTTGTACACAAGAGCTAATACGTGGTGGCAAAGTCAAGATCTTGCTGATAAATTTGGGGCCACTTAGATGCCTCATGCCCACAGAAATGGAGCATGGCGGTGAGTGCAACCACAATTAGTCTACTGAGGTAGTCAGTGATAAGATTTGTTCTCCCTTTCTTATACTTTATGTTGAGATGGAACTACTACAGGTATTTGGACCACTTTTGATGGAGGTCGTTCTGCAAATTCCCTTGTGTCTGTATGAACTATAGAGGCTTGTGATCAGGGTGGATGATTGTCTACTTTCCCATAATGTAATTTTTCCATTAACGAAAAGATTTTACAATGGAATAGATTTCCTTTTCATAGGTGGGTGTTGTCCCTTGACCAAGTTTTGAAGAATACTTGGTCATATTTGACCGTTTTTTGGGATTGCGACAGCTAGTCAAAGATGATGCGCAACTCAAAGCAGAAATTAGGGAAGTAAAACCTATTTTGGGGACGTTTTAGGGTTTTTGGGTTGATGTAAAAGGAAAGGGATGTCAGCTCGTGGGTTTACCCATGCTTAGGCCCATTTTGTAATCTATAAATAGATAGGCAATGTAAGAAATAGGAGAAGTTGTTGCTTAGTGCACTTGGTGATTGCTTAGTGTAAGTTGGCTAAAGTGATAAGAGTTGGATTTGTATGATCAAGTATTGTAAGGATTTTTGCATTTTGTGTAAGATTTGTAGAGCTGAGTGCAAGTCCCTATGAGAGACTGTAGAAGGATTTTTGCTGAAGTGCAAGGAAGAAGGATCTAGCGAGCTATGCAGATCTTCTGTCCTGTGTGAAGTAAGGATCATTGAAGCTCTGTGTTGTAACCGCTTGACCGAGATAATATAAATAAGAAGACTTTTTGGACATAACCCCAGGGTGGGGCTAAACCACGGTAACTGTTTGTATTATGCTCTGTGATTTTTTCTAATGTGATTATCTCTTTCTTGGCTAAGTGCTTACTGTGATTAAATAGATCTAGTTATGCTCTGTGCCTGTGATATATGAATGAATGTTAGATTTGATATATAAGATGCTTAGTGTCTGATCTAGTGAATCCAATCTATCTTGCTATATCTAAGTGCTAAGTCTTCTTGAATCTAAGTATATACTGTGATGCTCTGTGCTATATGTAAAGTACCATAAGGGTTAAATATTGATGAATGATATATGCTAAGTGCCCTGTAAAATATATAATCATAGATCGGTGTCCCAGCTAAGGTTGCAGACATCTGATTCCTGCAACCACCTCTGCCTCTACCTTGGGTGAGACTTCATATTCTTCGCAGGTGTTGTCGAAAGGGCTGGTAGTTAGGGTTTTTTTGGTGCGCTCTTGAGCATTGAACCCTGGGTTTTCCCTTGTGCCAACAAATGGTTCCATTGCCGGGACCTGAAACTGTGATTGTTGGGACCTAAAGAAGAAAAATCTTTGTGCGAAATAAGCTCTGTGCGTAGATATGTTGCCCTAGTGTGCAATATTCTATTTGACCTATGAAGCTTTGTGCCAGGAAAAAGAGGTCAGATCCGAAGGAAAGAGGTTAGATCTGCAAGAAAGAGGTTGATACCAAAGAAAAGAAGTGAGATCTGAACACTTTATGCTCTAAGAAAAGTAAGAGTGGAAATTTTTGATGAAAAGTGGTCAAATCTGTAGAAAAGAGGTAATATTTGTAAGTTATGTGCTCTAATAAAGGTAAGAATAGTAAAAAAAAATTTAGATCTGAAAGCTTTGTGCTCAATATAGGTAAGATAAGTGAAATGTTTTGTTTATAAAGCATGGATCTAGGTATGCTTGATAGATGTTGTCCTAGCTTCCAAAATAGGGAATTAATCAATGAAATAAAGTTTGATATGAATAGATTTGATAAGTATAATGATAGATATGTTATACCTATGCATAGAAAGAACGTGTGGACTAACAAGTGGATGCAGGATCCTAGAAAGATTTTTTTGCAGGCTAGCTATCATGATCCTGGTGCGTAGTACAAAAGAAGTTAGGGAACATTTAAACAAAAGAGAGGGTTAACCCTCTGTTACAGTTGCAGAAGATAGGGACATATAGCTAAGGAATTCCTTGATGGAAGACCTAGTTGTATTTGTTGCAAAGCTTTGGACCATGAAGTGTTGGAAATCCCTAGAATGATTGCTAAGCTTGAAAGAATGAATCTGAATGAGAAAAACACTAAGGCAAATCCAGAAATAGTAAAAACTCAGAAAGAATCAGAAAAGGTATTGCTATAGATGAAATACACCTTGAATGATCACTGACATGTTAGGCTATCAGAGATCTTCAAAGAAAAGGAGCAAGTCGAAGCAAGAATAGGGGACTTCGACATTGACTGTATTCTTGATGAAGAAAAAAAAGTGAACATTATGCCAGAAAGAACTTGGGAAGCTATAGGGAATCCTGCCATGATCCCTTCCCTAGGAGGAACAAGTTTATTCAGAGGAAAGCTAGTAAACCTATGTGGAAGGCTCACCCAGATACCTATGACTGTCAATGGAACTTTGATAGAGGAAGACTTTGAGATTATTAAATTTGTCGAAGATAGCGCCCCATTTACCATGCTCATAGGAAAACCTTGGATTGATAGAGAACAAGCCAGATGAAAAGAAGAAGAAGAAGTGTTGGAACAAAAGAAGCAAGAGTTAAAAGACTTTATGACCAGAAGGATCGAGCACTTGATTGAAGAATAGAAGGGCAGATCACAGATATTTAATACTAGAAACTCTGATGTCGAGGATAAGAGAACACTCGAGGATCCGCAGAAGATTGAGTTACCTATTTTTGATACATAAGAAGTATTACCAAGGAACCCTGGGAAAGACTTTCAATAGTGCGAAGTAACTAAGACCACAGAAGATAAGCATCAGAATGGTAAAAGAATTACTGAGATGAAGGTCACTGCGAAGAAGGCTATAAAGTTAAGAAAGAATAGGGCTAATACTATAAGGTTACAAGAGGTTCTAGAGGATACTTCGTAGATAGAAAAATTGTAGAATTCAATCTTCGCTGAGATATCAGAACAATGACATGGGTCACTTCACCATGGCAAAGTAATATAGCCATTGGAAGCCAATATTTTTGTTCGAATGTCACTCCGAACAAGTCAAAAAGAAATTATGGATTACCACTAGACCATTGGACAACACCATAACAGATAGAATGGATTTAATGAAGGCCCCATATCCGTTGCAAGCATACCATTGTTGAGATTGCCTATTTAGCTCATCACACCATGCTCGAAGAACACTTTTTCCAATTAATAAGTTGAAGCTCACAGAATTAGCAAGTGTCTACAGTGATCGTCACATCGTTGTTATCTATCCTAGTACAATGTTTAAGACTAGTGTGACCCCAATTATTTTCCTTGAGCGTTTATGTCCAACGAGCTCAACGCAACTGAAGAATCTGTAAGAGAGGTACTCGCTAGCCTTAGAACTGAACTATTCATGTCAGGAAGAGGGTTGTCTATGGGTTTATAGGCATCATCAACTAGAGGAATGCAAGCCTCCCCGTCAACTGGTCGATCAGGAACATCTCGAGCTGACACAGAAAGAAGAACAAAGCATAAAGACGACATAACCAATGCAAAGCTAGTACCGTCCATCCTACCAGCTTACATACTCCCTCTGAGTGGTTTGATTAATCGGTACAACATCCCTCAAGACTTTGAATAAACCCTAGTCATTGCTTATCTACCAAAAGTATTACGCACCTACCACGCAGATCAAGACAAGGTTGCGGCGTTGAAGTTTTGCGACTTCAACCTAGGAGACCGTAAATCTTACAGCATGCTTGCCTCGCACAAGTACTTAACCAGAACCAAGGGAAATAATTCTAAGATCATCCCTCAACGATGGAAAATGAACCTCGAGCAGTCTACGTTGCTCAACATCATGAAAATACCGCTCTTCGACAGACATCAAGAGGTGAATGCTTGCATAAAATTGTTACTAGAAAGTTACCATGGAGGATACCTGTGGGTAAATAGCTGCATAATTGTTGATTTGGCGTTTATCAATAGGATCATCGGGATTAGTATGCAGGGGCTTGATAACTAGGACTACTACCTTGGAAAGACCGTGGACCGCGCTCTTTCACAGAAGATTAAAAAAGCTTATGGCAATGTCGAGAAGGGCATGCAAGGATGTAAGGTAGCCTCTATCGAGAGTAGCGCAATGCGCCTTTCATGCCAACTGATAGCGGGGAAATTGGTATGTACAAATAGACCAAATCAAGTATCAGGCTTTGTAGTTGACCTCGCAGGAAAATGCGTAGAGGGACTACAGATGAACTGGATGAAGTACCTGGTCAACCAGCTAGAGATTGACTGCATAGAAGCCCAGGATTAGGGACATGAATTCCATTTTAGTTGGTTGCTAATACTGATCGCTTTTGTTGCATGGGAGCTACCAGAAGGTGCAACCTTCCCATATCTCGACCCTTTTGAGCCCTTAGCCGTGAAGTTCAGTAATTTATGGTACTCAAATGATATGAACAAACAATGGCAATCAAATGTCATTTTTCCTACATACTATAACCAACTAAAAGTAGCCATAGGGGGTGAACCTCGCATAACCCCGAATACTTTACAAAGGTTCTGACCTTTGATAAAGTTCAACGCGGATCACCACTTTATATACCTAACCATATGCATTGATGAACACCAAGAACAACTTCAGTCCTATTATAAGTTGACAAAATAAGACCTAGAAGAAATCACTAAGGAATGATTGGTGGACCTCCTTATCTTAGTAGATCTAGCAGATATGTTCGACATTGATAGCCTAGAAGCTGCGTAGAATACACCTGCGCCCAGTAAGGTGAAGAAAACTAAAGAGATAAAGAAATATGAGGAAATCTAGGACATCGACAGTAGATCTGTAAGGACGAATTCCACCACACCCGATCACGAAGGTGATAACGAAGACTTCGAAGAAGTTGAACAAAGGCCATAGGAAAAAGTAGAGATCATAAAGAAAAGAAAGGGTTCACTTCCAGAACCTTCTTCCAAGAAGAATTCAAAAACATCCATGACTAAAATGACGACCACACTCACCCCAGACGACTTCATCTTTCTCCTCGCGACTATGAATGAAGCCATCGAAGAGATAATAGAAAAATAGGTAGCCAAGCAAGAGGCCATGTACAACATAATTGAAATCGAGCTCCAAGGAGTAAAGCAAGCACTTGAATTGAGCCGCGCAGCTTCCACTATGCCCCTGCCAAAAGGAACAATAGAAGCAGGAGACGAAATAGTTCAACTCCACAGGATTGCTGACACAATCAAAGTACACCTTTGGAAAGCAGAAGAATCAACAACACAGGCCACCCAGGCCCTAAAGAAAGAACATGACAAAATCATAGAGTAGTGACGAACTGCACAGCAAGAGAAATAGGCCAGCCAAGCGAAATTTGACAAAGACAACACAAAAATCCAAAAGGAGAAGGAGCAACTTCTCACGAAGCAAGTAGGGATCAAAGAAGCTGTCAACAGAGCATTTCACTCTGTGAATGGCTTAGAACAAAAGGCCGAAGAACCCTTAGATTGTCAAGTGATGAAGATTTCTGAAGTTATTCAGCAACTTCAATAAAGATTCATGGACTTAGAGCTGCAGATCATCCCAAGCACCCCACAAGAAGAGCGCGACCAATGAGAAATAACTACCCGGAGTACAGTAGAAAGGATTAAAGCACTCATCAAAGAATGCAAACAATTAAGTAGCAGAAGTGCGCAGATACATGAGAACCTAACCGAGAACACGAAATTGCATAAACTAGAGTCGTAGCTCCAGGAAGCAAAGCAGCATGCATATAGACTTCAGATGCAGTTGAAGTCCCTATCAACCATAAATAAAATAAAGCGATCCCATGAGCAACGCATCACATAGCAGTAGATCCACATTATCCAGAGCAAGGTATTGGAAGTAACTCAACAACTTTAACCTTTGTAGGATAAGGCATGTCAGCTATTTTTAGAGATTGAGAACCAAGGAACAGAGATGGAACAGATTGTGACTACAGCCGAATAGCGCCGAGAGGGACCAGTCAATAATGCACTCATCCAGGAGTTTTCCAAGCAAGAGGAAACCGCAAAGTAGCAGGTTGAAGTGGCTTGAGCCAAACTTGAGGAGTTTGAAGTAGAATTGGCCAGACCTGAGTGACTTGGGACGAGTCACAGGTGAGTGTTGGGGGCTTGTTGGCCCTTGACCAAGTTTTGAAGAATACTTGGTCATATTTGACCATTTTTTGGGATTGCGACAACTAGTCAAAGATGGAGCGCAACGTGACGTGGAAATTAGGGAAGCAAAACCTATTTTTGGGACCTTTTTAGGGTTTTTGGGTTGATGTAACAGGAAAGGGATGTCGGCCCATGGGTTTACCCATGCTTAGGCCCATTTTGTAATCTATAAATAGATAGGCAATGTAAGAAATAAGAGAAATTGTTGCTTAGTGCACTTGGTGATTTCTTAGTGTAAGTTGGCTAAAGTGCTAAGAGTTGGATCTGTATGATCAAGTATTGTAAGGCTTTGTACATTTTGTGTAAGACTTGCATAGATAAGTGAAAGTCCCTATGAGAGACCGTAGAAGGCTTTGTGCTGAAGTGCAAGGAAGAAGGATCTAGTGAGTTGTGCATATCTTTGTCTTGTGTGAAGTAAGGATCATTGAAGCTCTGTGTTGTAACTGTTTGACCGAGATAATATAAAGAAGAAGACTTTGTGGATGTGGCCCCAGGGTGGGGGTGAACCATGGTAACTGTGTGTATTATGCTCTGTGCTTTGTTCTAATGCGGTTATCTCTTTCTTAGCTAAGTGCTTGTTGTGATTAAATAGATCTAGTTATGCTCTATGCCTATGATATATGAATGAATGTTAGATATGATATATAAGATGCTTAATGTCTGATTTGGTGAATCAAATCTATCTTGCTATATCTAAGTGCTAAGTCTTCTTGAATCTAAGTATATATTGCGATGCTCTGTGCTATTTATGAAGTAACATAAGGGTTAAATATTGATGAATGATCTATGCTAAGTGCCCTATAAAAGATATAATCATAGATTGGTGTCCCAGCTAAGGTTGCAGACATCTAAGTCCTACAATCACCCCTGCCTCTACCTCGGCTGAGACTTCATCTGCTTCGTAGGTGTTGCCGAAAGGGCCAATATTTAGGGTTTTTTTGGTGTTCTCTTGAGTGTTGAACCCTGGGTCTGCCCTTGTGCCAATAGTGGGTTATTTTCAGACAATATCTGAGAGTGTCTCACTATGGTATGCTACTAGTTGACCATGCTAAGTGATAATTTTTCCTACAACATAGTCGGATGCAACAATCTCAATCTCAAACAATTGTTGCAGATAAGGTAAGGAGAGTACTAGATCTGAGCACAAATGATGCTTCATATCATCAAATGGTCATTGTTGTGCCTTCCCCCACATGAAATTTTCCTTACCACCACCCTTGTTCACTTGGTTGAGGGCCTATACAATATGGGATAATCCTAGTATGAACCGTCGGTAGAAGTTCGAAAGTCCCAAGAAGCTCCAAAGCTCGGTTAGTGTGGTCATGGCTGGCCAGTCACAGATGACTTGGATCTTAGGTAGATCCACATGTACCCCATGTTCATCAACAATGTAGCCTAAGTATTGGACCATGTTCATTCCAAAGGATGATTTTTTCAAGTTGGCATATAGCTTGTGCTACCAGAGAGTGCTCAAAACATTATGAATATGTTGCATGTGCTCCTCCCAAGTTCTGTTGAAGATGATGATGTCATCCATATATACCACTGCAAAAGAGTTGGTGAAGGGTCTCAATACATCATCCATCAACCTCATGAAAGTTGTTGGTGCATTTGTTAGGAAAAAGGGCATGACCAACCATTTAAAGAGGCCTTCTTTAGATTTGAAAATTTTCTTCCAATACATCAGTCGGTTCAATGGGAACCTGGTGGTAGCTAGAATTTATGTCAAAATCTTGCTGAAGAACTTGGCCCCCTTGAGTTTCTCAAGAAGGTCATCAATTCATGGAATTGGGTACCAGTTCCTAACTGTGATTTTCTTTAATGTTTTGTAATCAATGTAGAGCCGCTAGGTACCGTCTTTCTTCTGCACCAGTACAATCGTGATTCCACGAGGGGAGGAGTTGGGTATGATGTGCCCCTTTTGAAGAAACTCTTGGATATGATGCTTAATTTTGTCATTTTGCATCAGCGAGCGATGATAAATTGATCCATTAGTCATAGGTGCACAAGGGGTTAGATCAATTGGATGCTTGACTTGGCAGTGTGTCGATACCCTGGTGGGTGAGGAGAAGATGTATTTGTACTCTTCCATGACTCCATCCACTTTCTTCTGCTACAAAGAGAGGCTCTATGTAGACATCATGGATGTGGCAGTGACCTTATTATTATTGTGAGCATGGATAAAAAAGAATATGAACTTCCCAGTCTATGAAATGGCCTTACTGCATTTCTTAGCAGAGATTAAAGAAATGGCAGTAGACAATGCTACCTCTGGTATCTTGTACAATTGTCTACCCAAAGTAATAATAACATTGTGGGGTATAGACTCATACATAGAATGTTGCTTCCATAAATATGGTTGTCCTAAAAGAACATCACAAACTTCAAGGGGAGCAATATCACACAATACCTCCTCTTTGAAGGGCTTGATGTTGTAGGGTAGATGACATTGTTAGCTGACGCAAAGATCTCTTCCTTGGCAAAGCCAACCAATGGTGTAGGGTTGCGTGTGTGGTGTCATCAGCAGGTCCAACAACTTGACGACCTCTACTGAGATCAGTTTCTTCTTACTACCGCTATCGACTTTGAAATGAAGAGGATCCCCCTTTACCCACATCTGTGAGTGAAAGAGGAATTTCCCTTCCTCTGGTTCTTTTGGTTCGCTTGGATGGAATTTCATGGTAGCAAGAGTGGTGTTGGGTTTGAAATAGATAATCTGCTTCCCTCCTTCTATATTTGATTTGCAGTCAGATTCTGCCTCTGACTCATAAGCTTTCATCTCAGCCACCAGTGATTTCTTGGAGCGACATTCTTCAGTGTTGTGCCAAGGGATTTTATGGTATTCACACCACTTTCCCGTGTCCTTTTTCGAATTCTCATTTCTATGTCCCTTGTTTTGTTGGTTGGGGCCACCTTTTCCCTGCTTCTACTGTGAATATTTTGCATATCCAAACTCTCGCCTCTTCTGCTTAAATTTTTGCTTAATCTTGACATCATATCTATAAGTTGTACCCAATGATGCCATGTCCATAAACTCCATTTCTGTTTGAATGTATCTATGCTAAAAATTGTGGTATTTCAACACTAGTTGTCATTCAAAGTCTTTGATACCCAATTTGGTATGCATGGTATGGAAAATATTGGTGAAATATGGTATTGTCTAGTCCTTTTTTTATGCAGGGTGATCCATCCATCTTGTGTATTGGTCCTCGTAGTTTCCAACATGGTAGTATTGTTCTTTAATGGAATCTCTGAAGGAAACCCATGTGGGGGTGGCCACAAATATTTCATATTCCTTTATGGCTCTTTGATCATAGTAAGTATCCCACCAGTCCTTAACATGGGGGATGACCTTGACGAGTGAAAAAAGTAATCGTTTCCCTATCGGAAAAATTGTGGACCGAAAAATACCCTTTGAGCAGGTTCAATCATTTATCTACAAAATCCATATTTATCAATCCTTAAAATAATGGAATATCAAAATTTACTTTTACCTTGAAAGGGGTTGCATGGCCGCTTGATGAAGATGCGTCTCCTATGGGCAGCTAGTAAAGGATCTATGGAAATTTTTATATCATTTTGTTCCTTTGTCGCATAAGGGCATCCTCGAGCAACATTTTAAATGGATCTCTTTCTCCATCATACTTATTTTTGTACACCATGGGTTTTTTTCAGGCTCGGTGTGACCGATCTTGCAAAGTTTCCAGTGGTTCGAGTCCCAACTTCTTGTACCCATATCTTGCTAGGGACATGCATAAAGAAAAATAAAAGAAGAGGAGATTGCTCTAATACCACTAATCTGGATTTATGAGCGGAATAAAATGAATAACAGAATGAATACAATAACACATAGATATGGAGCACAACAACAGATATCCAGTGAACAATAGCTTCTATTGAGTAAATAAAATAGGTTGAAACTGTAAAACTGCAGAACTAAAAACAACTTGCTCAAATGGTGGTAGCTATCACTGAGAAGAGATGTAGTTGCTACGTCCATCTGCCTGAGAAGAATGATTACAATGAGGCTCTAGATGGATTTTTGACATTACTCATGAATGCCAAAACCCTAGACATCTAAAAACCTAACCCTAAGAGATGAAATGCCAAAATTTATGTGGGCCACGATGGGTAAGTTGGTACCTCAGCTTCTCGGGGTTGTAAATTTTTCATACGATCTTCGTTTTAGGCGTGTGATATCCCATTGGAAAGGTATTTTCAAGAACTACACATTATGATGTCAAACTCTAACTTTGTCTATAGTTTGACTATGGCATGCCAAAAAAAAAACTGTTTAGGGCCCCAAAATGGCCTTGAAAGTACATAAAGATGTACTGACATGAAAGATTCCAAAATAAGCCAGTTGGATTAGGTGGACGACCACCAATCTCCATCCGTCAGCTATGTGGGGCTTGAGACAACCCCAAAAGTGTAGAACCCACAATTACAAGGAATTACAGAAGAATGTGTTTAACTAAAATTGTCAAAAGGAGCTAGTTGGAATAGGTGGGTGGCCACCAATATCCACCTGGATCAGGTGCACCACCAGAAATCAACGCACCGATGATAATAGACAATGGTTTACTATTGCAAAGCTATTTAAAAAAAAATGAAAACAACGGTGCTCATCATATAAAAGAAGCGCGCAAGCATTGATGCACATGCCACGGGTGCACTGGTGTACATCAAATAAATGCACCACCTTCACATTTTTTCTTTTAAAAATGAATATCGATGTGTCGTTGTCCCTTGGATGCACTGGTGCATTATAAATTGGTGTACCATTGTAGTTTTTTTTTTTAAATAACGGTTGTTGTTTGTTGCGGTGAGCCACCAAAAATCAACGCATCAGTGAGAATAGACAATGGTGCATTGTTGCAGAGTTATTTTAAAAAATTAAAAAATAACGGTGTGCATCATATAAAAGAAGATCACAAGCACCAGTGCACACGAAATGAGTGCACCAGTGTGCAACAAATAGGTGCTTAGTATTTGTGTATTTTTTTAAATGCATAATAGTATATCTTTGTCCTCTTGGCACACTAGTGCATTCCATATGGTGCACCATCACAAGGTTTTTTAAAAATAATGGTGAATTGTTTTCTGCGGTGAGCACCATTGCACTTAACGTGAGCACACTGGAACAAGGGTAAATAAAAAAAAAAAGCGGTAAAAAACTATTTTTACCATTTCTAGTGTAGATAAGCTCTCAAGCACTGGTGCCACCTTTTCCTAAATAATGTGCATTGTCATCAATGGTTATGTTGCTTGCTTTGTTTCCATCCAGTGCTCGGTTCATGGGATTCCAATTTTTCCATATGGTGAGCAAATTTCATTTTTTTCACTACATCCCAACCATGCCTCCTCGACAAGAAAATGTCCAGGTAAATTATTTATTTCTTTAAACATTGTATTTTTACTAGATTAAATTGTGAAATTGAGTAAACTTTGCATTGTTTTCTAAATTTGTTTTTTCTACACGGTGCGTTCGAGCCGTTCGGCTCGTACCACATGTGGTTCACCCTGTAAATGTTACAAGGTGCACCGAAAATGTATAGTTCATTTTAGATTGTGTGTCATAACACAAAATTCCCCAGTGTGCACTTATAAATGATACACCAGTGTGTTCAAAATAAATGATGCACCGTCGAAAATAAATAGTTTCCAATAAATGGTGCATTGTTTATAATGAATGCACCAGTGCATTTATAAAACTATATGCACCATTTAATGGAAACTATTTATTTTCGATGGTACATTCATAATAAATGAACCGATGCGTTGTTTATAATGAATGCACTGGTGCATTCATAATAAACGATGCACCATAAAAAAATAAATAGTTTCCATTAAATGTTGCATTGTTTATAGTGAATGCACCAATGCATTTACAAAAATATACACACCATTGAAAATATGTAGTTGTTTGAGAGGTGTGTCCTTGATAGTTAACACACCAGTGCATACACAATAAACTACACATTGTGGAGATTATTTTTTTTTCAATTGGTGTGTGGATTATATGGAACGAACTAGTGCACAATCATGGATACAACGCACCATTTAGAATGAGTGTCTATTTTAAGAGGTGCATCATGATGAATGGAATGCACCGGGGCGTCGTAGTATCTAGACACACTGTGCTTTCACAATGCGTTGCATACAATGTGGTGCACCGATGCATTGATAATTACTAAGCACTCCCTAAAATAAATTACATTTTGCATGCAGTGCCTAAGATATGTATGTGCACTGTGGGTGGTGCATTACTATTTTCAAGTGCATCGAAGGTTAATTTTTGAACAAAATTTATGTTTGCATATTTTGAAATAAATTTCTCATTTACTAAAAAAAAAAGTTATGTTTTTGTGTACAATGATGATGTAATATATATGTTAATTATGTAGAGACGTTAGCGCATGAAGAAGCAGAAGCAGAGAGTAGACCAGTACAATATAGTTTCAGAGTGGGAGGCAAGAGAGGGAGAGGTATTTGCACCCTCGACCTAGTAGTACAGCTACGTTGCTCCCCTTGAGGAATGTAGGCCTCCTCAACTACTACGAGGAGGCTACATCCCTCAAGGGAATTCCTCCTTTCTTGCATAGTTGATCCATATATGGGATTCCCATCAACAGTCATTCAAAGTTGATCCTCATCAGTGGTACCATCCCACTGAGGAGAATATTTATTTTATAACTGGGCTATCTAGGAGAGGGGAGGATTTTCCCTAATTTCTTGATGTCCCAGTGGGTGTTGCAGTTGAGATTTAGCTTGCCTAATCTCAGAGGTATATTGTGCATTATATACCTTATCCTAGTGATTTTTAGGTGGTTGGTGGACAGTTACAAATCACCTCATTTCAATGCAAAAGATGTTAGGTTCCTCTCATTGTTATTGTCAACCATTTCATAGTTTACTGGTGATGGTCAGTGCATTAGTTACATGCTTTTATATTATGTTGATTATTTGATACAGAGGCCACGAATTATTAGGTGGTCTACCATTTTCTTGAGGTAGTTTTGTATAGCACTGGATAGATTTCGTGCTATGATATATGGGAGCGAGAACTTCCCATTTGCTTCAGAGTTTTTTTTTTTTTTTTTT
>SNQJ01S0199615.1:0-17056 GCA_010110895.2 Picea sitchensis | reverse complement strand
ATAAGCTGAAGGTAACAAGAGATTCTTACCCCCTTTTGTTTTACTTTCGCAATTTCTTTTCTTTTTTGTAAGTAAATTTCTATAATTTATTTGATCCTTTACGGACTTGCTAAACATCAGTTTGTAGGCACCAAAAATATTTTGTTCTGCTTAAGTACCAGAAATCTTGTTCTGGTCCGGTACCAACAGTTCGGTAGCAATCCGGTACCAGAAGTTTGTCCTACTACAGTACTATCAAGACATATTACCTAATTGACAAAGCATACTACGCATACTTCAAAATCTTATGTCAATTAATCTGAAGTACAAATCCATGCAAACAACCACTTAAGTTGTAACCAAGAATCTAAATGCAGTATCAAATGATAGCCTTGTGAAGCAATAATTTCTTTTGGTTCTACTGACAACTAAAGGGAAGTATTTTAATTTCTTTTGGTTTTGTTGCTGAGAAGTATTTTAATTTCTCTTGGTTCTGTTGCTAAGAGGTATTTTAATTTCTTTTGGTTCTATTGCTTAAAAACAAAATAAAAAGAGGGACACAATCTTTATCTATGATTGCTCAAAGAACCATAATCCGATTCAAAGACTAGAAGTTTCCTTTACCCAGTATTTCAGCATGATTTAAAGGAAAAATATATATTAGCCTATAAGTAACTATCTCACCCTAACCAGACTTCAATAGTATTCATTGGATTATCTTATTAAAGAGTAAAATATGAGTATATGAACACTCTCTACCATGGGCACACTACCAAAACTTTTATGGAAGAGGATGTACCAGTACCCTAAGGAAACTTTAGGTCATTCTCTTATGGACAACTTTAGACAAAATTATACATCTGGATCACTCTAAATAAATAATGTGCATAAAAGTTTATTTTTCCTTCAGACAAATCTTTAAAGACACACAAAAGAAGAGTATATGCCTTCCAACCCAATACCATCCCACCCTGTAAAAAGGTTTTCAGACGAGCCTCCCCTGTCACTGTGCAAAGCACTCTTTAATAAAAACCAAAATAGGTGACTATGGACAAGAAGCCTCTAATGGAAAAAAGGTTTAAGAGACTAAACCGCCAGGACACTGAACAGGTCTGCTGGCAGCGGGTATCGGTCTGTGGTATGACTAGGCAAACCCATCAGGGTACTGAACAAGCCTATTGGCAATGGGGAATTCTACCTGGGGAAGGTACCTCTAACTAATTATCACAACTACCCCACTGGAGTATTGAACAGGCTTGCTGGCAGTGGGTTCTGGTTGAAAAATGTCTCATCTATACTTGTCTGATTGAAAAATTCACTTTTTTTCATCTAAAACAAAAAGAGTAAAGGTCATTATTGGCTTTCATGAGATACAAACTTCAGATGAATCAGCAACATAATTACTCCAAGCAAATGTCCATTTGAGAATCACCCTAAGTCAACTTACCGATCTATCATCTAAAGCCTACACTATCTAAGAAGGAAACTTCTTAAGAGGGGAGCCCTAACTAGGGAGTCTAATCTACTTATACTGTGAAATTTATCTATAACATCCAATGATAGTAAATCTCTTAAGCAATTTAGGTGGGATTTGTTCTTCTGTCAAACATATAAATATTCCCTGTTTCACTACTGAATGCCACCCTTTGTCAATAATCCATCAAAAGAAGGGCAATTTCACTTTTTAGGTATTAGATCATATGATAGGTGATAAATGTACTTCTGGAATTTGAATGGTTTCTTTTGCTCTTATCATATTTTCTCCATTATGATATAAAATGTTGATTCTTCTTGCATACATATATACAACATCTTCGGCATGGGAGAAGGTTAAAGAGCCCCTTCAGAACTCTTTTCCAGACTCACATGATCACCCTGTAGAACCAAATACAAAAGAAGATAAGCACAGAATAATAGAAGTACAGGATATTCCCGTACCAAGTTTTCAAGAAGCTTCAGTCTAAAAGGATGAATTCTGACAATTTACAAGCAGTCACACATGCTATGGGTATTGATCATAAAAAGGTAAAAGAAAAGGTAACATGGTATTTATTTTCCTATGCTCATAAAACTACAATAAGTATGAAAATATATACTAGATCTTATGACCTTAGTATTAAACCCATGCACCTATCCCTCATACCCATATTCCTAAACCTAACCAATCCTCTCATAGCTCTTGAACATGGTTAAGGGAAAATATCGTATCAAAATATGAAGCATGTATAGAAATGATAAGCCATGAATATATTTCGTCCTTAAGCAATTCATGAACCTATATTATATCATGAACCATGATCTAGCATCAGATTCACTACCCGAATGTCCAATCACCTATCCCAAAATGATGTCTTGAACACCCAACGTATTCTCCTCATCATTACAATAACGGGTAGAAATGAAATGGCGTATCTGGTGGCGAAGCCATCTAGATAAGCCTCACCTAGTCATAAATTTTCCTTACAACATCCTTACTTAAACTTACCATTTGCATTACCAACAAAATCACCATATTCCCCCTTGTTGTGAGCTTTCTCTAGTCCCGAGCCTACTCCTTTCCGGTACCAAACCCTTACCTCATCAATTGACCAAACCCTTGTGCTACAACCCGATCCTTTTCTCACAACTTATAATGATGGTGGTTAGTAGGCATGAACCAGTCTTCCAAATTTATAGGGAAACCGAGGAGTTCCAATTATGTCAAGAAAAATATGCTAGATCGGGATGGATGTCATTTCTGGAAAAATTTATAGGCTAGCACAAGAATATATCTCACGAATTTATTTAGAGTTATGATGGAGAGATTGCACATATAGGCAATCTACAACTGATTATCAATGAAACAACCTTAAGGGAGGTCACGTAACTACCTAGTAGAGGATCCAAATACTTCAAAGGTGTAGGAATCAACAAAGAAATGTGCCAATGATTCTTGAAAGAAGATCATCAACACCCTAACTGGAAAAAGGGGATCCCGAGGAACTACATCAAGGAAGAGTTTCATCCAATGATTACTAGTCTTCAACGATTTGTCACTTGTGAGGGTAGGTATGATGTGACCTTCATTTATCATCTTGGGCTTCTATTACATTTTGAAGGAGGACCTGAAATCGATTTCCCATATTTTCTATGGATGAGTTTAAACAAAATGGTAAGAGGTGTTAAATCCATCTCTAAAACAAAGAAGACTAGCATTTACCATCAAGGTCTCATTAAAATGCTACTTTTACATGAACTTAGGAAACAAAGGATTAGTTGGAAAACGCTTATCACTCAGCACCTTCCCACAGAAAAAAAACCTATGGAGGAAACCCAACATGCTCCAAAGAAAACTAAGGAACCTCAAAAGAAAAAGGGAAATAAGGATAAGACAACTCCACCATCATATAAGGCAGTGAGACAACATGAAAAAGAAGGTTCCTCTTCCACAGTCAATAAAACTTTTAAAAGCTCTGAATCAAAAGGTAAAAAAAAATTAGTTGAGGAGACTTCAATGGTGGTAGTTGAGAAATTGGGCCATTAGAAAAAAATGATGAAGAAAGGGAAGCATAGCTCAGAAACTAAAAGTAAACAGTCTGTGGCACAACCCCCTGTCACCATTTCACAATTAGAAAAGAAGAAAAGGAAGCCTGTGAGCATCCCTGATCTGGTACCTCCTTGTAAAAGAACCATGAGGAGCATGGCAAAGAAGGGAAAAACAATAGTCATTCCTCATACACAAGAAGATCCAATCGATCTTACCTCCCCTTCTGAAGATTTATCAATCCAAGATGACATCCCTAGTTTGACCGAGGAGAAAGCCACTATTAGTTTATGTGGGATGAGGGGGTAAGTCGAGGAAAGGGAGTGCATCCACCCAGTGATGATGGAGTCAACAAAGACCTTGAAAAAAGAACAAATGAAGAAAAAGATTGGGGAATTGCAAAAACAAAATCAGGAACTCAAACAAGAAGTGAAGGAATACCAACTTTTGGACAGGTATATAAAAAAGGAAAATGAGCAATTGAAAGAAACTAGCCAACAATACCAACTTTTGGATGTGCATCTAAAAGGAAAATGAGCAATTGAAAGAAACTAGCCAACAAATTCAAGACGACCATGAAAAGACTTCCAACAAGATCAAGAAGGTATTACAACTCCTAAAATACGTTAGGGTCATCAAAAGGGAGATGAGAGAAGAGGCTTCAGCCATCGACATCATTGATCCACCAAAGTAGTTAAGAACATAGTCTCAAGTTTTGAAAATTTTGGGTTTGAGTTTCAGTTGCATGAGGACATGCAATGATTTTGCATGGGGAATGTTGAGACCTCGAATCGACATCCCCATTACCCTATTATACTATTCATTTATACTCTTGGCCTACCTAGAGCTTGGGTGAATGACAAGAACGCTACCATTAGCTGATAAGAATACAGGTAAAGTATGGTTAATTCATGCATTTTTGTGGTTTATTGAGTTAAGGAACTAAATATTTCATGTACTAATTCTTTAATTTAACATGTATAAATCTTTGACCTCTAGATATCCATCGCTCCTATACCAAACAAATTATCCTAAGACTCAAGGCACCAAAAATCACATCGTTCAATCTAGTACCAAATGCATCCCCGTACTAAAATCTCTTCATCTCTGCTTTCAATCCAAGACTAACGGCCATGCATCACATGATCCATCACTTTTGCGATCGTCATGATATTACTCTGCATTCATCTACTTGTTACGCATCCCACTAATATGGAAGAGTCTAATACACTAAGTTAAGATCCAGATCTCACCTAAGCCAATTGATTTGGATGTCTATTTTATTTAGTAAGGCTATGATAAGAATAGTTTATTGATTGCTCTATCCTCATGCACTTCGTGTCATGATGATGAAGCTAAAAGATGTAACCTATCGATTGAATTTAAACATTTGACTAATTTGTAAATCACTTCACCTCCTTTTGTTTCATGATTAAGACTATTAAATAAATGGCAAGGATGGTGAAAGTGTAGGAGAGTTAGCATATTATCAATATGTGAAGCAACATGTGATAGTACATAACATATTCCGAGTGAAGATTAATAGAATGTCATTTATCTCCATATTTCGATTATCTATGATTAAGTATGAGTTGAGCTGTTAGCTTAAAAGTTTTGATTTTATGTTTTGAAATGTGGAGAGAGTATTGTGTGAGTTGAAGACAAGCCTCCTATAGAATTTAGCAGCTGACCTGTTGAAGTTTAATAAGGGCCCCACTAACCCCCCGCCCAACAAAGGTCATCCTCTTCGTAGATTAGCATTAACATTTGTTTTCAGTAGTGTAAACATTAAATCAGCTGAAGCTTTAACTATGTTAGATGATAGAAGTACATATTAGACTAGGATTTCCATTATATAATTGTTTAGAGATCTTTACTTGCTCTATTTTTGCATATGCTCTGTTTTTATGAATTTGGTTTTTAGACATGAATGTTGGTAGCAGTGGTCAGACATATTTGAAGGAGAACTAGTGAAGTCCACAACAACACATTGTGAACCACAACATACTCAATATATTGACTGTTGAACTACCCATGCTATGTCTTGATGATTGATGTGTGATTTCCCTTTCAGATGTGTGGATTGCATAGTTAGTTTTCTGGGTCAGATAGCAGAGTTGATATATCAAACCAACTCCATATAATACTTGCATGTTCCATAATGGAGTGGATAGCCTCTCTGTGAAAGAAAACCAAAGTACATTGCAGTTTGCTATTTTGATTTGTTTCCAACATGCATAATCTAGTTTAATTCTATACTCGTGACATTAAAAATTACCTTTCTTAATGGTGTCTTGTAACTCTATTGATTACAAATCCCGGATTGATAATTAATGAGTGCATTATACTAAACATATAAGCAGCACAACATGCATACCTTTAGGTATCACTTCCTTATGGCTCTCTTGTCCCTACTTTGCTTTGGTAGTCTTGAGATATCGGATCTGCGACGACACAAATCGATCGAGGTGATCAAGGAGTCATGTAATCAAGGAGTCATGTAATATAATAAGAATGAAGACTTAAAAATGTGATCAAGGAGGCATGTAATAAAATAAGAATGATTTTATGGGAAAGGGACATGCCATTGTATTTGTATTAAATGAAAGTAGAAGATACAACCAAATCACCTTGATGTCACAAGCATCCTTTCGGTGGCCCTTTGTTCCAACACACACTTTCTCTACACTCACATAAAGAAGATTCGTTGTGGCTTGATGGACAAAATGGAGGCCTCAAGCAGCAATTCAAGCAGGATTCCTTACACAATTCCAAATCTATTCCTTCATCAATTCTTTATTCAATCTTCCTTAAACGCTTCCTTGAGAAACCTTTCATTATATAGGAGAAAGAGAGATGGTTAAAGGGATGAGGATGATCCCACTAAATCTAAGAAGTCAGTAGGATTCCAACCATGCGAATGCCAACTCATTTTCTATAAGATTCCCTTCTAGAACCTTTGTAACCTCTTCTCTTTTCCAAGCTTTGAAACAGGTTCGCACCCTACCTATAGAGGAGACTGCGAACAGTTTGCACACCAAGTATAGGGTTTCCTATGAGAATGAAGTATTTACGCACCCTATAACACAGGAAGCCTGTGAACTCATCTTAAAAATATGATTTTTAAAAGTAGACAACAGTCACTTTTCTCAAGAAAAAGGTCTTCATGAGAGCCTGGACACATAACTTGCAAAGACATCACTAGAGTGACCAAAATAATGTGTAACATCTAGCTCTGATTTTTCTGGGGGATTAAGCTGCATCGGCGTCTAGACTAGTGGTTTGGGGTGGACTGGTGGTTTCTGGGGGTGGTGACTGGGGTTGTGGTGGTGATGGAGGGTGATCGGTGATGATGGTGGATGGAGGGGTGTCAGGCTCAGGGTCATCCTAAATATGGATGACAGGGGTTTCTCTGATCGTTGAGCGAGTGTGGGGGATGATAGATGAAATGGTTTGGGGGTTTAATACTTTACTCGCCAAGACCCCAATTTTGATATTCTTCGCCACTGGTTTTGTGATGAATGCAGTGCTAAGAATATCATTAAAATCCTTACATGTCAACATGTCTTTTCTGGAAAATGTGGGAAGATCGACAATTGTTTTTCTTATGCTCCAGTGGATGTGTCTCCTCTTCCTCCTCCTTAGCATCTGCTTGTGTTAGGGATTCATTTTCTGTGTCTCTAGTCCTGAGCTTGATCCTACCCCTGCTTATTTTCCTTTCTTCTTTAGCAGTTCTGCAGAAAATATATAGTGCATCCCAGACTTGTGCGGGTTGCGTTTAACTCTTGACCACAACATTACCTCCTTGTCGAAGGCTTCCTCGTCCATGTAGAACAATAGCATTCTCGATTGGAATTCCTCCCTGCTAGCATGCCTCGGCCATACAAATGTATGATGTTGATTCATGATGAAAGCAATGTTCCTCATGTTGTAGTTGAGGAGATCCTACAGAATTTGCAACCTCTGTGTTGCGTCAATTATTCTATTTTACCACTTGGAGAACGTCGTGTTGTTGAAGGCTATGTTATCTAAGTCCTCCCTGGAGTGCCATGGCTAAAATATCTTTTCCAGGCACCCTTTGTCTTCTAGCACCAATGGTATTCCAATGGGTGGGGTCCACTTGAACATTGTGAATTCCATCAATAGGTATATGTATGTGAAGGTGCCTCCCTTCTCTTGGGCTTCCTTGCAAGCCACAAGTAGTTCCTCCAACATGTAACTACACCAGTTGAATACAACACCATTGGCACATAAGTATGCCACTGAAAATGCATCCAATGTGAATTATCCCTTGTAATATGACCTCATAAACTTCTTGGCTATGATGTAACAGCTAGTCTTGACTATCTCTGGTAGTATGGGGTCAATTTTGGTTGTTCTCCACCCCCCGGCCCCCCTTTGCGCGTGGAACCTTTCATAGAGGTTGGACTCCCCTTTATTTTTTCCATGCTTACTAGAACCCTGGAATCCCTTCGACAAACCCTCGTCTTCGAGGGACAATCTAGTGAGTTGATGTATGTCCTTAGCGTGGATTGAATACCACATATCCATCTAGAGACTTTTGTCATGCACCCTGATGATCAAGAACTTGGTGCACCGCGCACCTTCACCAGTGGTACAGAAAACTCATAAGTATTTGAGGTTCATGATGGTTTAGCTGAATATGTTGATGAATTTAAGCTTGGGCATGAACTGCATGCCTCCCAAATCGTCTAGAGCAATTGTCCAGAATACGTCTATGTTCATCTGGGGAACAAGACTTGGTATGTTAAGTCAAGGTCAAGGATATTGACCTGCTCCACCTTCCCCTTTAGATCACCTACAACCTTGACTCGAGGGTCGCAGGACTCGAGGGTCGCAGGACTCATCTGGTACTGCGTCTTTAGACATGTAAATTCGGCTTCTTGTAGCTCTCGACATTGTGGGATTTGAGTTATCAACAAATTCTACGGTGAACTAAGGATTAGGGATCACAACTACATGTATCTCTAAATTCTTTGAAAACAATCCATTCTATGACAAGTTTTCATAGCCTTATACTCGGGATTAGCTGGAAAGTTCAACAATAACTGTTGTTCATCATGACTCTATGGACACAACTTGGATATGATTTGTCCGACAAGATGGGTTAACAGGGTAAATCCTATTGGGTGATTCTGGTATTTACTGTGCAAGTTGGATAGGGACATGGCTGATTTCATACCTTTCCATTTGACAAGTGGGAATCCCGACGTGAATATCGATGGCAACTTCATGTATCACGAATTTATGGCTTAACTAAATTCAGGTGGGGTACCATAATATCAATAAAGGTTGTGACTGGACTAGGTGTGTGTGGAACATGGACTCAGATTGCATTCAGATTTGTTCTCCCTCCGACACAAAGGGGTCCCTGTCATATTAATGACTATCATTAATGAGTTCTTTACGCTTCTAATCCTGCACTACCGAGTAAGAAGTTATGAATCAAACAACACTTAAACATAAAAATGAGCTATGCGACGCAACACTATGCACATCGATTTTATTAACTGAATTTACAAAAATTGCAGAAAAATCAAATCTAACTATTATACATGTTCCTTTGGACTAGAGAGATAGTTCATTGAGCTCTATTCTGATGCATATAGGGTTTCAAGTGAGTGCCATTCACCCATCCTAGCCGCATCATACCATCCAGTTTCACAAGTCTAACTTCTCATGAGGGTTGGATCTATGCAACTATAAATGGTCCCAACCAATGCATGCGCAACTTCACAAGATGCTTCTGGTATTGACTGTCATAGAGTAGAACCTTGTCTCCTTGCACAAATACTTTAGTTTTAATTTGCCTATCATGCCAATATTTTTTCCTTTCTTTTTCAACCGACTGATGGAAATCTGCTAAAAACCTGGTCTCCTCGAGTTCTTGTAACTCCATAAGTCTCTATGCAACTGATTCTTCCTTTGACATATGTATGATCTGTGTGATGTACAAACTCAGAGTGATGAATTCTGAAGGTACCACTTCCTCTTTCCCATAAAATAGATGGAATGGCATGTACCTGTGGAGTTT
This sequence comes from Picea sitchensis, assembly GCA_010110895.2. Taxonomy (NCBI): domain Eukaryota; kingdom Viridiplantae; phylum Streptophyta; class Pinopsida; order Pinales; family Pinaceae; genus Picea; species Picea sitchensis. The sequence goes on along the minus strand of SNQJ01S0199615.1, from coordinate 7,499 downwards.
CTTTGTGGTTGTCCTATAAGCCCATTGTACTGTTGGAACTTTGTCATCCCAATATTCCCAACTTGTGCAACCTACCTTTGTTAATCCTCTCTCCAGAAACTTGTTGAATTCTTCCACTTTTCCATTGGCTTGCGGGTGGTAGGGGTTTCTTTTGTGATGTTGTATCAAAAACTCTGTTGTAATATTTTGTATAGTTCTACTAATAAAATGATCTCCCTGATCGCTAGTTAGGCTCCTAGGACATCCAAATCGAGTGATAATATTCTAAAAAATGAACCTAGCAGTAGTATCGGTCGATCAGTCCTGAAAAAATGCTACCTCCACCCAACATGTAAGGTAGTCAGTTGTGGTAATGATGTACCTGACCTTTGAATGCTTAGCTATGGGGTTGATTGGTCCAATGAAGTCAACTACCCACTTCTGAAATTCCTGTAGCACTCGAAATGGTTGAAGTGGTAATTCATCTAGTCATGACGGATTACCCCCTCTTGAACAAACATCACATGATCTAGCATATACCTTTGCATCCTTGAAGAGAATTTCCCACCAAAGTCCATAATGGAGAACTTTATGCGCAGTGGCCTTTCCTCCTACATGACCTCCCGCAATTCCTTTGTGACATTCCCATAGTATATCTTGTCTTTCATGATCCAAGACACATATTCTAAGGATACTATCTAGTCCCAAATTATACAAATGTCCTGCGATAAACTGGTAATCCGCTACTCTAAAAACCATATGGTGTTTCTGGGTTGCAGACTATGTTTCTGGGCATGTCCTTGTACTTAATAAGACTGTTATATCCTCCGGGTACTCTGGTATGGCCTCAACTCGGAACAAATCTGTGTCTGGGAGCTGATCTTCAACTACTCATTCACTTTCCCCTGACTCTAATCTAGACAGGTGATCAGGTCCTACATTGCATATTCTAGGCATAATGAACACCTCAAAAGAGAATTCCTCAAATAGTAGAAACCACCTACAAATTCTCCCTTCTAACACAAGTTTGTTAACTAGATATTTCAATGCAGAATGATCAGTAAATAACTTAAAATGAGAACCTAGCAAATAATGTCTAAATTTATGCAAATAATAAATCATGGCTAAACCCTCCCTTTCAGTCATTGTGTAGTTTCACTCAACTTGTGACAACTACCTACTCACAAAATAGATAGGGTTATCCATGGCTCCATATCCATGTTGTGCAAAGATAGCTCCTAAGGCAATTCTTGAAGCATCTACATTGATGTGAAATTCATTTTCCCAGTTTGGGAATATCAGAATCGATGTTGTGTTGAGATTATCCTTTAGGGTCTCGAATGATTTATCACATTCTAGGGTCCATTGGAACATTTAGGCCTTTTTCAATAGGTTTTCCAAAGGTGCAGTAATGTTTTCATATCTTTTGATGAACCTGCGATAGTACCCTGTGTGTCCCAACGTGGAGCAAAACTACTTAACACTCGTAGGTGGTGGCATGTTCACAATAACCACAAATTTGGTTGGGTCTAACAATACTCCCTCTCAACATACTATGTGGCCCAATAAATTCCCATATGGCACACAAAAGATACATTTTTTGAGATTCAATGATATCTGCAATTCTCTGCATCTAACAAACATCAAACGTAACAATGCTCCATGTTCCTTGAGCAAGCTATATATCGTCCAATCATCCATATAGACTTCTGTAAATTTGTGATTGAACTCTCTAAAATATGCTATTACAATCTTGGAAAAAACTACACGGGTGTTTTTTATGCCAAATGGCATCACGTTGTATGCAAAATACCCCCATTCTATTATGAATGTGGTCTTATTTTTGTCCTCTTTGACAATACTTACTTGGTGGTAGCCTGAAAATCCATCTATGAATGAGTACGCTTCTTTCCTTGCAACATGTTCTAGAACCTCATCAGTAAAAGGTGTTGGGAAAGGGTCATGCACACAGGTAGAGTTAAGGATTCTATAGTCTACACAGACCTTGATATCCTATGCACCTTTCTTTCTTTGGATGACTATTGAGCTGACCCATTCTTCTTCTTCCACTGCAAAAATAAGTCCATCTTCCAGAATCTTGACTATCTCCTTCTTAACCTTCTCTTTTAGTCTAAGGTTAAGACGATATGGTCTATGCCTCATAGGATTTGATACTGGTTTTAATTCAATTTTCATTTCTCCCATAACTCCTTTGATTCCCTTTAACTATGAAAAGGTCTTTGGGAACAAATCCTCATAGTCCCGCAACAAACTCTGTATTTCTTGACTAGTTTGCTAATCCTAGTAGTCTCCCACCATAGCTATCTTAGGTTTATATGTGGTCCCTATATTGACTTTGCACAACTTTAATGGGTGATTATAAGAACTATCAATCTGACTGGTTATGGTGTTATGGATTTCTCTATTCCCTTCTGTCTCTTTAATGGATAGGTTTCTCATTTCCTCTAAATCATATGAGCTTTATGAATCCCTGCTAATATTATAGCATTCTATAGGCTTCTTGGTTGAGGGTAGGTGAAGGTTAGTCTGAAGTTCTCAGCTATGTTTTGCAGATACCACTAAGTTTTATTTCTGATTACTTATCTGTAAAAATAAATTCTTTAATATTTTGCAGGACTACTTCAAGCTCAGGGTACTTACTTGTAAATGAGAAGTCCTTGCAAAAATGATCTGCCATCATCTACCAGTCACTGGTCTATTTTATGGTTTCTTCATGTATGAACCAAGCTTTCGGGATTGGACCTAGTGAGTGGGGAAATACCTGAACCCATAAGCAAGAGGGTATTTCTGCAACTTGCCACTATGTCACGCATTGTTCAATATGTGCTCTAGGATTAGATTCTCCGCTGAACAATTGTGCAACTTCGAAATCCGTCTGCATATCTGATTCCAGCTGCTCCTTATTCTGAAACCTATACTTGATAGCTTGCTTCACATCTTCCCAATTTCTGAGTAAGGCTTTATGATTCGCCCACCATCTAGGAGGGGTTTCTTGGAGGGATAAATCTAGTACTGAGATCCTATACCCTTCCACTACCTTTTCTTCCATGCTGATTAGAAAACTGTGTCTTGAGGTACCATCATATACTAGGTGTTCTCTGACCTCAGTCCCAACCCATATCGTTGCCCTGACGGTTGTGCATCTTCTCGAGAATATTTTGTATGAGCCTTGATTCCAAATGTCAAATGTTAATTCTGAATCTTTGTTTATTGACTGTATACTCCTCCAACTTACCAATCCATTAGCAGTTGGATTTATATAATCGTCTCCTGTTCCTACTGTTACAGTGTACAACTGATCCGAGTCTTCTCCCTCCATATTATTTTCTATTGGTACTGTATATATGGGCCCTACATATGGATCCAAGGGTTGAACTACCTCGATTCCATTAGCCTCAAAGGTCATGGCGTATTTCTTCAAGTCAATTACTGCATAGCTGTCATAGGCCCAATCAATTCCAAGTAGTGCATGGTAAGGGTCCTTATCCCCCATGATTTCAATCACTTCAATGTCATCTACGGTCTTCACTTCCGCAACATCTATTTCCACACTCTCCAATATTCCTATTGGGAAAATACAATATTGGTTGGCCATTCTTAATTGGATCGGGGAATATGTCAACCTAGGTTTTCCTAAGGCTTCCCAGGTCTTCTTAGGAAGAATGTTCACATTGGATCCTAGATCCAACATGACATCCTTGATCTCAAATTCGTCTAGCTGAGATACTAGTTTGAATTCTTTTTCAATTCGTACGTTTCTTCTCTACACCCTCTAAGTACTCTTTTTAGGAAGATTAGTCCTTATTCATGCTTCTATGGGTTCTTCATTCCCTAAAACTAGGTATAGCGCATTGCACACCTTCTCTGTTAATTGATCATTTCTGAGAATGTTAGAGAATAATTGAAACCAAAGGTTGACTACATTTTGAGGTTGCTAAGGTTGTCTCAGTGTGACTACAGGGTTTCTGGGTGCAGGGGGTGAAGAAGGGACTTGCACAATATTAGGGTAAACAATAGGATGTGGGGGTTTCTCTTGCATATAAGATATAGGCATATTCTGAAATAATTCTATGGCATTTTTAAAGAACAACTTTTGTTTTAGAGGGTCGTACATGTCTTCTTTAGGTGTTTCTTTCTGGATCTGAGGTAGATTATCATCATCAACTCCTGTCTTTGCTACTCCCCGAGTAATGATATTGAGGTTGGGTAATTGTCCCTTACTAAATCTCTTGATTTCTGAACTGATGAGGTTATTTCCTCATTGTCATACCCGATATTCCCATTTTGAAATTAATTATGGGTAGTTTTCAGTTGCATGCCCATTGGTGCTGCAGTGAGAGAACCATGGCCACCTCGGATGAGGACAATCTCCAACCATATGGCCTTGCTCATCATAATTATTACATATGCTTGGCCCTCTTCCCTCGGTTCTTCCTCCTCTAAAGTCTCCTCCGACTCCACCTCCTCGACCTCTTCCTGATCCTTGAGGGTTTTCATACATCGTGAATGTTGTTTAGTCCGACTTGTCTACAAGTGCATCCAATGCTCTACATTGATTGGTATTATGTGTGGTAGATGCACATAACTCACAATGTACTATATTTGGTACTGTTGAATATTTATACATAATGGGGCATTGTCTTAGCCCATGCCCATGGATTTGGAAGCTCTCACAATACTCAACTGTTGGTGCTGCTTGGTTCCTTGGAAAAGCATGATATGGGGTGGGGTTATGGAGTGTTAATTTTGTAGATACTTGCGCCACTCCTCTCGTGGGTCCTATTGAGGGTCCCATCGAATTCTAAGGAGGTACCATTACCCTCATTCATGGGCATTCATTCACCAGATGTACTTATGTATAACATCCGGTGCACCATACCTGCGGTCGTCCTGGTCTAGGTATTGTTAGTTCTTGAATCTGTTTTGTAAGAGATGATATTTTCCATTGTAGTTGCAACAAATTTGCATTTGTTGGGGGTCTGGTCACTCTCAGGCTCCCATGATATCCTTCCATGGCTTCAATCTTCATTGATTATTCCAGGGCGTCTGTCAGAGTGGCTATCCATTGTTGTGTTAGCAGAATCCCTGTTGGAGGTAGAAATCCCTTAATATACCACTCCCTTTGATTTTCCTCATGGATTGGATGTGCTAACCTCCCTATAGTGTATTTAAACTTCTAGTTTTATTCCAAGGATTATTCACCTTCCCTTTCCTGAATCTCACGCAACTCAGATAGAGCATGTTGTTCTGATTGAGGTAGTTTAAACTCTGCTATGAACCTTGTCCATACCTGGCCAAGTGTGAATGCTTGAACTTCCATTCCTGGCACTCATGTCTCAATAATATTCATGTACCACTTGAGAGTGTGACACCTCAATGTAGTCTATAACTCAACCAACTTATTTGCATCTAGAATCCCTTTGGATCTCCAAATTGCTTCAGACAAGAACTAGTGCTTCTCAACATCTTCATCTCCCTTACCCAAAAATTCTGGGTATCGGAAAATCAAACCTCCCACGTGACCAGCCATTTCCGATCTTGGTGCTCTTATTATATTGAAACCTAACGGTCCTTCTTGTGATCTACCAGGGGATCCCAATATCCTCCCTGTACTCGCACTTCCTAGCTGTGACTGACTAACTAATTGTATTGGAACGAAACTATCATGAGAAGGTAGTATCGAACTTACCACTTGTATAGAAGGCACTTGGGCTATGGGTGATTCGGGGCTGGTGCCACTGGCTTTGAAGTAGTTTTCTTTGATATGGGGGGTCTCATTTTCTTCCACTGGAGCAGTTTCTTCATATGGATTCCCAATCTTTCCTGTCATTCGGCCTGAATCTTCTCTTTCTTCTTCAAGATTCATGTCACCTTCCTCCTCTCTTACATATACACCTTCTCCTTCTTGTCCAACCTCCTAAGGACTTATTTATCTCTACGCTTCTCTCTCACTTAATCTTTGACTGACCAGTCTTTCCTGTCTTCTCATCTTCCGCAACTCTTCCATGTGTCTTTCCTCTACTTATCCTGGTCTGACTTCTTTCTGCAACTTCTCAGACTGTCTTGCTACTTTCTTGATCTTTCTGTGCCACCACTTCTCAACTATGGAGGCTCTTTTCAAGGCTCTCTCATCTCTTGAGTCCATTTCTTATTGTCCCCCCCCCCCCGTTTGTCAAAGAACACTTCCCCTCTCTTAGCCCATGAATCTACCCCAACCTCTCCCTACCCCAAGCGATGGTGTTTACACCACCATCTCATTCGGGGAAATAGTCAACATCCCCTCTTCCATCAAGAAAAATTTAATCCATATGGGGATTTCTCTCAACAATATTCCCCTTGCGTCTTTCTTAAAATTCTCCTCTACTCGCAAAAAATATTGGTGGTTCTCAATTGCAAACTCAATAATGTATCCTTCTAATGTGGTATTGACCTAGAAATCAACCACTCATGTGACTGGATGATCCAACCAATGAAGTGATGCGATATTTTGTATGTCCAAAGTATAGGTCCTCTTGACTCGTTCTTGGAATTATGGATCTTCTTGGAGCCTATTTATCTAGTGGAAAAGTTCTTCCAGGGACTTAATCCAGAATATCTTGTACTGGTCACTCGATCTTTCTGAGTAAAAGACTGCCTCACGAGTATATTCCACATATTTTTTCCTCAGCTCTGCTTCTTTCCATTTGAAGGTGACACGGTTTCTTTCCCACCATTGGTAAATATTAGATCTATGAATCCACATAAGCATCCTCCCTACAGGTTCCCTTTTAATGCAGGTCCTAGCAACATAACCATTTTGTTGGCACAAGTTTGATCAGATTAGGGTCCTTCTCAGGTTACCAACAAAAGGTACCGAGTAGTCTAGAGCACTGGCATATTCATCTCCTCCGAAGAGAAGAAGTCTCACATGAAGCACTACTGAGACAAATAGATAGGGAATGGGAATGAAAAGACTTAGGAGGATTCACAGAACCTTCAAGATTCATCCTGATATTGCACAAGACATCTAACTATAGAACAAATCTGAACTCATGTGTGAAAGAACTAGAGCTACTTATGTTGTGAACAAGAATTTAAACAAAAATACATCATGGGGAACTTATAAACCATAAAGAAGTACTGTAATTCATAAGTATAACACATAAGACACAACTTATTTTGAAAATTTAGATCCTTCTTCATATTATCTTTAGATCTTTCTTCATTTACAAACTCAGATATACACAATAGCACTCTGCTATAGACTCTTGGCTCTGTACTCATGTCGTAGAGCTCTACCTCCCAAAATGGTGTACAGATTACATTATAGACTCAGAACCTGCCTTCTCTACATTAGACAACAACTATGAAATCAACCTAACAGTAAGGGAAATATCGAACTGAAACTAATATTTTATTCTCACCGGGAATATTTCTCGCATGTGAATTCTTTCCAACCATCCCATGTCAGCAATTGCATGTATCATGATAGTATTGCAGAATGGCTGGAGGATTCATAC
>SNQJ01S0199614.1:0-17056 GCA_010110895.2 Picea sitchensis | reverse complement strand
ATTTTTTTTAACCATATAATCCAAGTGTTATATCAATGTAGCATTATCATCCAATAAATGCAGAGTAAATAAGCAATGAACAAATGAACAATCATACACATACACATTAGACCAGTGTTTTACGTGGAAACCCAAAGCGGGAGAAAACCACAAAATGTTTTTCTTATATGTCTTGAAGAATTACATTCATTGGAAGATCCAACTTCCTTTGTTTTCCAACTGCAATTGGACAGAGGCACCAACCCCCTTATTTCTCAGGCTACAACCTGAGGGAAGCTCCAACTCCCCAATTCTCTGGCTACAACCCCTTATGTTCTCCGGCTACAATCGGAAGGTGGCTACAACCACCTATCCTTGCCCCGTCCAACTGCCCTGAAGTAGAAATAGAATGATGGAACCATTGTCACACTATCATTGAGAGATATACCATTATAAACTTGTACCAATAAACCCGAACCATGCATCAACTTGTACCTCAACCTGTAATTAACCTGTACCATAAACAAGTGCATCAACCATGCACAAACATGTACCAAACAACCTGTACCATAAACAAGTGCATCCAACCATGTACCAAGTATGTACCAATCATGTGTCAGCTACTCATAAACTATGACTAATAAATATGTACCAACATCATCAACTATACACCTCATGTATGTGCTAACTCATAAACTACTTGTCTCAACCATGTACCCAAGATGTACCTTAACCAAAAGCCCTCATCAATTTCATCATCCAAATATGATTTGTAACTTTGTAGTAGACTTGGTGTATATGATCACATACTTGTGAACCTTCCTTAACTTTCACAACAAGAGACTTGCTGAATTCTAGCTTATTCTAGAGAGCGACCTTGTAGAGCGTGCCCCACACGGAATATTTGTTGAATGGATCTTAGAAAGCATCATCAAAAGAATTTATCCTCCCTTGAATTATGGCCTTCTTTTCTTCACCTTCCCTCTTAAATTTGGCTTAGATATCCTTTGGTTACCTCAGTCACCTATAGATATTCAATATGCTCAAGTGTGATATAAAATGAGAGTTCCTTGCCTCTTATTTATACTTTCCAAGTAGCTTCCTTAAAAGCATCTTCTAGGTCACTTTGCCTGCTTTCCTTATTTTAGGGTTAACCCACTTCTAATTTCTCCATTAAATTTATTATTTAAATAATTTCTTTTGTATTCACTTTGAATTGTATTACACTCATCACTTCACTTTATTATTTACCTTCTAAAATCTATTAAACCACTTTGACTACTTTGACCTTTTGGGGCTTCTAGATGACATATGAGGGTCATCCAACTTCGTAAGGCCATAACTCTCAAACCATGAGCAGTTATGTGATGTTCCAGGAGTTATGTGGCATTCCACATACCACCAAAAATGGAATGACATGTACTATCCATATAGAATATTATTACCTTCAAATATATTAAAATTCATACCATTATACATGAAACAACCTTGGGTCCACTACCCAAACCTTTGTGCTACCAGAATTTGCTATCGGACTTTCTTCAAGGGTTGACATCAATGAAAACCAACCTTAATCAACAATATGTAGAAAGAAACATGCTACTCATAACCATCCATCCTTACCTGGACTAGAATCTATCTATCACAAAGAGGAGGAACCAGAGCAATTATGCTTTGTCTCTCAGAAGTGACCCGGGTATCCCAGACCTCAAGGTATGATCCAAGATCAATATCAATATTTCAATTCATATTTGAATAAAACTTCTATGCAATATGCTTCTCAACCATGGAGTATTCCAACAACACAATGGGTGGATCCTCCCCTTACAAACCAATTATGGAAACAAGGGTGGATAAATGCTACTGCAAGAGGGCCTAAAAAACCTATGACACATACACCCATGCAAATTACTCCTCCTTCCTAGATGCAAGCATCCACATCCACCTCTCCACTACCACAACTACCTGCACAACCCATTCCTAACCCCAATAACGGAAGGCCAAGCCAACCAGCTCAAGCTATTGGACTTGTTGCCTACCCTACTTATTCTGTATCTTCCTTGAACTGCCATGATATCCATCTTCGATCCAAGAAGACTCTAACCAAGGACCAACCTCGCATTAGTATTGAATATTTAAATGAGGATGTCTAAAATGAAAAATTGGAACCAAAACAATCTCATGAACCTTTCAAAGTTGAGAATTCCCACCCTGAACTTAAAAACCCAGCCCATCTAGAAAGGTTACACATAGAGAAACCTTTTACTCAACTTGAGTTTGACTTCCTCGGACTCAAAAATTTGTGTGTCAAAATACCGCTATTTCAAGCCATCAAGAATGTGCCCGTAAATTCAAAAGAGGTATGGGAACTTTGCTTGAGGAAACCTCATATAAAACTAAAGTATCTCCAAACCATCCATGTCATGGGAAAATTGTATGACTTAATGATGGTGGGAGTTCTTGCAATTAAATACTCAAATACAGGAGTTCTTGTGTCGACTATAGAGAAGTCAACAAATCAACACACAAAGACCATTTCCCACTCCCATTCATTGACCAAGTCTTGGATACGTTGGCTGGAAATAAATACTTTTATTTCCTTGATGGATTTAGTGGGTATAACCAAATCCAAATTGCACCCGAAGATCAAGAAAAAACAACATTCACTTGCCCCTAGGGGGAAATTTGCCTATCGTGTTCTGCCATTCGGGTTATGCAACACCCTCGCCACCTTTCAATGAGTTGTTATTGTTATATTCTCCAATTTAATTCATGAATGTGTGGAAATATATATGGATGATTTCACGGCATATGGGGACAAATTTGACAAGGCATTGGCAAACCTAGAGAAAACATTAATAAGGTGTAAAGAATCAAATGTTTCCCTCAGCAATGAAAAATGTTTTATGATGTTAATCGATGGAATTGTACTAGGACACCACATATCATCCAAAGGTATCCAAGTAGATCCAACAAAAGTATAGGTAATATTAAACTTTCCAACCCCAACTTCATAAAAGCACATACTAAGTTTCTTGGGATATGTTGGTTATTACCGTCGATTCATAGAATATTTTTCACAAATTGCTCGTCCATTATTTGTTTTACTTAACAAAGATACTAATTTTTTATGGACAGAGACATGCCAACATGTGATTGATGAATTAAATATCAAAGTGTCTAAATATCTTGTCTTATGATGACCTTATTGGTCCCTCCCATTCCACATCTCCACATATGCATCGGGCACTGTCGTTAGAGTTGTTCTAGGGAAAATAGAAGGAAATGACCCATATGCAATTTATTGTGTCAGTAATAATCTCTCACCCACATAATTGAACTATACGATAATTAAAAAAGAGTTTCTTAATGTTATTCATGCAATAAACAAGTTTAGGCACTACATTACCGGATATATTGTGATATTACATATTGATCATGTTGCTATTAAGTATTTAATGAACAAACCAATCACCAATGGAAGGGTCACTAGGTGGTTGCTTTTGTTACAAGAATTCGATATTACCATCCTAGATAAACCAGGAAAAGATAATGTAGTTGTTGAATTTATTTGTAGAATAACATCTAATGAAAATGAACCTCCAGTAGAACATCACTTTCCAGATGAACATCTCTTTACAGTATCTACTAACTCTCCATGGTTTGCAGATATTGATAACTTTTTGGTTGCAGGTAAGCTCCCACAACATTTGAATCTGAAACAACGACAAAGTATAATCAGGAAAAGCGAAATATTTTCATGGATTGATGGTTGCCTCTTTTACACTTGGCCTGATTTGATTATCAAAAGATGTATATGAGAAGAAAAAATCCATGAGACACTAAAATCCTTTCATGATGGGCCATGTGGGGGGAATTTTGTTGATAAAAGAACTAGGTACAAATAAATTCATCAAGTTCACTATTGGCCCACCATCTTCAGATACTCTAAATAATATTTGAAGAGGTGTGACATATGTCAATGCATGGGTAGACCCATACAAATATATGAAATGTTTCTACAACCGCAGATGGTGTTAGAACGGTTTGACAAATGGGCCACTAATGTTTTGGGACCAATAAATCCCCCTTCCCGTTGGTACTCCTACATCCTCATCTGTACACACTGTTTCACAAAATGGATGGAGGCAAAGGCACTTTCGGAAGCAACCGAACATACAGTAGTGGAGTTTCTCCATGAAGAGATCTTTGCAAGGTTTGAGATACCACGAGAGAGGACCGAGGGAGGAACTCAGTTCACGTCATGGCTTGTCAGAGACTTGATGAACAACTATAAGATCAAGCATAAAGTAATAACACCATATCACCCACAATAAAATGGACAAGTAGATTGTGTTGGACACACCTACCACACTTAGAGGGGGGGTGAATGAGTGTGGGGATCTTTTTCCCAAAACTTCCCTCTTACACAAAAAATCCTTAGTTAACATTCAACATTTGATCATTACTCATTGTTGTCATTTATAATTCGACACTCCTACATCCTCATATCCCACTGCTTCACAAAATGGAGGAGGTAAGCACTTTCTGGCAACCAACATTCAGTAGTGGAGTTTTCCATGAAGAGATCTCAGGTTTGAGATGTACTCACGAGAGAGGACTGAGGGAGGTGTCCCAGTCTGCCCACGTCATTTGTCAGAGACTCTGATGCAAAATAACTATAAGATCAAGACATAAAGTAGCCAACACCATATCACCCACAATAAAATGGACAAGTAGATTGTGTTGGACACACCTACCACACTTAGAGGGGGTGGAATGAGTGTGGGGAGATCTTTTCCCAAAACTTCCTCTCTTACACAAAAAAAATCCTTAGTTACCATTCAACATTTGATCATTACTCACTGTTGTCATTTATAATCAGTTATATTGTGAATACATATCAGCAACATGTCATCAACAAATCATCTCCACAAGGAACACAAAGAACACAAGATGTATGTACAATTTTTTCTTTTTATTATGGACTCAACCAAAGTTTTTCAGCAACAACTGAATAGAGTACAACTCTAAAAGAGAACTAGCTCTATATGTAAAGACTCATGTTGCATTCTCATCACCAACTGAGATGAGGCAACAATCCTCAACAGATATCAATCTGTCAACATAAAACAAGTGCATCAACCATGCACCAATCTGTGCCAAACAACTGTAATCAACCTAAAATATAACCAAGTGCATCTGACCATGTACCAAGTATATACCACAATCATGTGTCAACAACTCATCAACAATTACTCACTAATATGTACCAACATCATCAACTATACCTCATGTATAAAGCAACTTATCAACTGTTTGTCTCAACCATGACTAGTTTTGGATTAGTCAACAACCTAACTCTTGAAATAATCATAACTTTGAAAATTCCTGTGAATGAATAGCATATAAACTCATACAATGCAGCCCTTCAATTTGTTTTATGCAATTCCTCCAGTGACACCACTTGAACCTCTCTCATAAAAGCAAAGAGTAGCAAAAATGGAATACCTTGCTAAATTCTGCTTATTCTAGAGAGCTTATCTTTGTAGAGTGTGGGTCTACACACAATATTCATTGAATTGATCTGAAACTATTAAAAAACATACTACGTACTGTACTCCCTAACCAACACATTTGGTCTCACCGATTGTTGTATCCTATATGAAGAAGTTATGATATTTTACCCGAAACACCTGGTTTTCACCAATGGATTCAGCCACAAAAACTCTACTCTCCACGGAGTGTAACTCCCAGTCACAACAACCCACAAGCTGAATTTTTTTCCGTAGATACTCGGGGTGCCTTTTATCAATGGAATAGAAATTTAATGGTCTTTCTGAATCATTATAGAAAAAAATTTATAAATAAAATGGTGAGATGACCCCTAGTCAACATACCTTAGAGCACCATCAAAAGAATTTAACCTTCCTTGCATTTCGGCCTTCTATTTTCTTCAATCCTTAGGAACACCCACCACCTCTAGGGCTTAGATATCCTTGTTTACCTCGCATACATATAGATATTCAATATTCTCAAGTTGATTAAAATGAGAGAGCCTCTGGTTTATTTATACTCCAAGTAGTTTCCTTAAAAACATCTCAGGTCACTTGGCCCCACTTTTCCCTTATTTTAGGGTTAACCCACTCTCTAATTTCTCCATTAAATTTATTATTTAAATAATTTATTTTGTATTCCCTTGAATTATAGTACACTCATCACTTTTCACTTTTATTATTATTTACCTTTAAAACCCTTCTTAAACCACCTTGACTACTTTGACCCTTTGGGTTTCTTAGATGACATGTGAGGGTCCTCCAACTTTCAGAAGGCCATAACTCTCAAACCGGTGGAGGAGTTATGTGATGTTCACATACCACCTCTAAATGGTATGATGTATTATCCATATAGAATAGTATTGTCTAAAAATATATCATAACGCACACCATTACCCATCAAACAAACTTCTGTTCATTACCCAAACCTTGGTTCCAATCTTCATGGCCATAAATCTCAACCTATGAGGAGTTATGTGATGTTCTACATACCAACGGAAATGGTACGACAAGAACTATACATATAGGATATTTTAATTTAAAAATTCAATGTCCTTCATCTCATTATTCCACATACAAGCATGGATCCTCCAACCATTCTTTTAAGATAACTCAATCCACAAAGCCGCCTTCCCTTGAGGGATTCCACCATAAGGGGGACCACTTTTGGAGTTCATCCATTTGAAAATCTTTATCAATCATGATAAGACAATAATGAGAGCATGGGTCCCTCCAACCATTATTCTAGGATAACCTAACTGCAGAAAGCATCTTCCCGTGAGGCTTTCACCATAAGGGATCCACTTGGTGCCCATCCATTTGTACCTTATCAATCATGATAAGACAATAATGATTCATCTATATGTTTCTTTCCTAACAATGGTATAATATACCAATGAAACCATTGATCCATATTCATCATGTATCAATGACAACCTTCATTGATCCATATCATCATATCAATGACAACTCATTGATCCATATTCATCTATGCATTCTCATTGATCCGATTTATGTAGGAACACAATGGAAATGCTTAAATACATAAACGTAGAGATGCAAAAGAGAGAAATAAGACTCATTTCATTAATAACAAATGATCAAATATGCTTACGCATAAAATGTGAAGTGGCTATAGGGCATTGGTAGTCATCTATGAGAAGAGATGTGTATGCTATTGGCCTTTGAACTGTTACAATGAGGCCCAAGGCTTCCATATTGAGAAATAATGGAAAACCCCAAACATCCAAAGACCTAACCTTAGGAGACGATGAAATGCTAAGACTAAGGGCCCCATTCGTAAGTTGGTACATCAACTCGGGACGAATCTCTGGCATCATCTTTAGTTTGACGCTTCCATACCTGTTAGAGTATCCGCTTTGAGGATCATAAACTTTTGGGTGAGCAGATCGATCTATAATTCATGTTGCCTCGCTTTCCCAAAAACGTTTAAGGCCTCAAACGGGCCTCGGAAGTTCAGACCAAAACTGCTAAAATAGTAAACCGTGTAAGGTAACCCGGAAAAACTAAAGAAGCACAGTTAGAAGGTCCGTTGAATAGGTGGTTGGCCACCAATTTGCACCTGGATCATTCCTCCCCTTAGGAAGAAATGGTCCTCATTGCATTGAGTTCCTCCATGAGATGAGGAAACTGCTGAACTTGGTCCCCGGGTGAGCCACTTGCCCTCGGTGTGAAGGAGTTTGCCTACTTTGACAACTCAATATAGCGGGATTTTGGGTGTGCTTTGACTGCGGTATCCATGATCCACCGGCCTAGCTTGTTCCATGCAATCTGGGTTTTACTTTGTTGGTGTGAGTTGTTCGCCATGTCGGATGTGTCTAGTATGAGGTGGAAAGTAGGTCGGGGTGGTCCACATTGAACACTGGTTGAAAACCAAGGAATGGTGGAATGTTGAGCTCAAAGGAATTTTCCCTACAGCCCTATGAGGTGTAAGGCCCATAACGAGCGACAGCTTCAGGGTGGGGTCCAAAGAGGTGTTCTTCTTTGCAACAAATGTAGCCACACTTGTCGCCCACTTGGAAGTCAGGTGGCACTCGATGTTGATTTCAGCCGTTTGTACTTACATCAATTCCCATTCCAGCATGTCAGCGAACCTATTAACGGATAAAGGAAATGTGTTCAATTAAGTTGTTTTCCTTGTTAGCCTTCGACTAGACATGAGTTGAATCTTCATGAGTAGCCACAATGGTACCTAAGTTCATGTCAATGGGACATAGTGGTCGGAATCCCAAGCCCACATGAAAGGGGTTGTGGTTTGTTGAGATATGGAGAGCCCAACAGTTGTGTTGTACATGGGGAAGGCCCCCATCCCATATGTGTGGATGATTTGAATTGTACACGCGCAAAATGTGTAATGACCGCCCGGTTGAGCGAGACTCCCCTATGGGCTATTAGTTTGGATGGAAGTTGTAATCTGCGGAGCTTGGTGTCCAAAGGACGAATTGTATCGGACTAAAATGTACTAAGGAACCTACTATCCCGACCTGAGATGATACACTGATCCCAAAGTATACCCACACTTGTTCAAAGAAGAGTTTAACATTGGCTTTTGTTGTGATATTCTTATTGTAGGATATTAGGGTGGCCATCTTAGAAAACCGATCAGTGACCATGAATACACAATCATTACCATGTTTAGTAGAAGGAAGGCCCAATATACAACCTCATAGAGATGGATTCCTGTCGATTAAAGTAGGAAGCGGCATAGAGGCATTGCTTTGATGATCGGTTTGGCAATGGTGCAAGTAGCGGTAATTTACGTACTCCATATCTTGTCAAAGGTTTTGTTCAATAGAAATAATTTTCAAGATCGCCACGGTTTTCAATTCAAAATGCTCAAAGAATCCGATCAGAAAAGCCCCAACCATATCTTGGCACACTGAAGGAACACAAAGGTGTCTCGAGTGACAAAGCAAGGGCATCCCCGAGGTGAAAATTGGGAACTTTCTACCCTCCAAGAGAGTATTGTATGTGTGGCTGAATTCTGTATCACTTTTGTAGAGCAGTGGCCAATCAGAATTCTTTTGCCCACAAGAGTTGAGCACAGTTGGTTAGCGCCACGATGGGTGGACGACTGAGGCGTGTGACCGCAACATTATTGGTGTCAGCCTTTTCGCGGTAATTTAATGTTCAAAGAAACTATTGCAAAATGTGAATCACTTTTGATGGCATGATCGCTCGCGAACTTCCTCGCGGTTCCAGATGAACCGTAGGGTTCTAAGTGGTTTGCGTGGATGACCATTTTCTCCTTAAAATGTAATGCTTCCATTTTGGACAAGCCTGCACAATGGAATACATTTATTTTCTCTCATAAGTGGACATACCGGACTGCTGGAAAGGTCTCAATCGCGATATGCCATTGATGCCCATGCTGAGTAAGGGCTGCCCCATCAGCTACCAAAAAGGTATCCGCCTCAATTCCCCAAATGAAGCCGTTGCAAGTCTGTAATGGAAAGCATTGGTGCGAGTAGAGGGCGACAAGCTCAACTCCCCCAACACCTTCTCATGCTGAGATTCGCACTAAAATAATTTTGCTTCTGTTCTCCCTTGGTGACTTGACTCGCGGCCAAGTGATGAGAGAATCCCAACACAAACCCGCGATAGAAATTGGAAAGACCTAAAAAGATGCGGAGCTTTGTTATGGTGGTTGGGGCTGGCTAATCCTCAATGACTTGGATCTTTGTTGATCCACATGCACCCCTCACTCACCAATAATGTATCCCGTGGCATCGAACTGGTCACAGCTAAAAGTGCATTTCTCCAAATTATACACAACTTGTGTTGCAGTGTTTGTAGGACCTGTCGAATGTGGTGGAGGTGTTTTCCCAAGTCCGGGATGAAGATCGTGAATGTCATCCAAGTACACCACTAAAATGAGTTGGAGAATGGCCGCAGGATGTCGCCCATTAGCCCCATGAAGGTTGTAAGGCATTCACAACCTAAAAGGCATGACCAATCATTCAAAAGGCTCCTCCTTGATTTGAATGTAGTCTTCCACACACCAGAGGGTCGATTAACCGGGTATACCTAGACTCTCGTCGATCTTCATAAAATATTTCAATTTGAGTTGGTCCAGGTCATCAATCTGTGGGATCAGGTACTTATTCCGAACGATGATCTTGTTCAGTTCCCGATATTCAATGCAGAGTCTACAAGTCCCATCCTTCTTCTACAAAAATATGATCGGGCTCCCACAGGACGATGAACTCGCCTGGATGTGACCTTTATACAACATCTCCTAAATCTATTGTCTGATTTCATCATTCTCCATAACAGAAAGGCCGATAGAGGTCCATTTGGCATGGCGCACTGGGCCCATCGATGGGTGCTTGACCTCGGCGTTGTAGAGGCACTCTATTGTGGGAGGTGAAGATGTCCCCGCATTCCTCCACCAATCTTATCCATATTGTTTCATGTAGCTGGTATTCCCATGGATAAATACCATGGCTATAGTCTCTCCCTCTTCCTCGAGAGGGATCATCGTGTGAAAACAAATTTCCTGTTTGGAAATGAGCTTCATCAGCATTGTTTTGCGAATCAAAGAGATGGTGGTAGGGCGGTGATATCTCCCATATCCCATAACTTATTTCCCAAAGTGATAATAAGGCACAAGGCCCTGACTCATACATAGCATGTTCCTCTTAAGGTATGGTTGGCTCCAATACACATCGAACATGAAGAGGTGAGAATGCTCACATAATACCTCATCCATGAAGGGCCTGATGTTGTAGGGAAGCGACATTGCTAATCGACGCCGAGGTCTCGCCCCAGTGCAACCACCCGGGATGGTGTATGGTTATGGGGTACTGGTGGTTGGCAGCCCAACCACTTCATGACCTCTACCGAGATGAGGTTCTCCTAGCTCCCCATCGGCCGACAATGAACTGCAACGAGGGGAACCCTTTACCCACATCTTGAATGGAAGAGACGCTCTGCCTCATATAGGTATTTTGGTTCCTCCTTCTAGATCTTCGTGGAAAACTAGTATGTTAGGTTTTGACACGTGATAATATGCTTCCGCCATTCCCCTGTCAGACTTTGACCAGAGTTGAAGCATTTATATGATTTAGAAGCTCAACTTAGCCAGCACAAGGACGGCTAGCCTAACACTCCACTCTTGTGTTGTGAGTGGGGCCTTTTATGGAACTCACACCACTTCCCTCGGCAGGTCCTTTTTTGGCTTCAAGGTGTTGTTCTTTGCTTCTGTGGTTTTCATGGTTGTCCCTCTACTGCCCCTACTTTGGTTTTGGTCCTTTGTTCTGGTTTCAGAAAATTTCTCTCATCACTTGCATACCCAAAGTCTCTATTTGAATTTCAGCCAATCTTGTGTATATCTAGATGTTACATCAAGTTTAGGAGATACCGAGAACCCATTTCCCAAATGTATTCAGTGTAGACAATCGCTTACTTTTACCACTTTAACACCAAATGTTTCTCTGAATCTTTGATACCCAACTTTGTGCGTAGGGTGTGAAACAGATTCGTCATCTCATGCACATCTTGGTCCCTTTGCTACCGCAGCATAGTCCATTGTATGTATTTGTCCTCATAGCTCCCCACGGGATAATATTGCTCCTTGATGGCATCTCAGAAAGAATTCCAAGTCGGTGCGGCCGAGAACAGAGAGGGTTCTCCCTCGCCCTATTGCTCCGAGTAGGTTTCCCACCAGTCCTTGACATGGGGGGGCGCTTTGAGGACTGCGAAAATAATCTTTTCTACGTCAGAAAAGTCATGAACCAAGAAATATCCTTCTAACAGATTCAACCATCTATCTACAGCATCTGCATCTATTTGGCCCTCAAATATGGGAATGTTAAAGTTTACTTGTACCTTAAAAGGAGTGGCGCCTCCAGAGTGGCTGTTGGATGTCGATGCGCCGCCAGTGGGAATCCGTTGAAGAATCTGGGCAAAGTTGTCCATCATCGCATTCCTTTGTTTCTCGAGGGCCTCCTCGAGCAACATTTTGATAGGATCTCATGCTCCCTCATCTTTATTTTCTTCCCCCATGGGCAGTCGTCAGGGTTTTCGAGGTTGATCTTGCAAAGGTTCAACCAGATTGAGCCCCAACTCCTTATACCCCGACCTCGTTGGGGACATGCAAAGAAGGATCGAGAATGAGAAAACCACTCTGATACCACTAATCCGGATTTATGTAGGAACACAATGAAATACAGAAATACACATAAATGCAAAGATGCAGTGGAAATAAGACTTCATTTCATTAATAACAAATGACTGAAATATGCTTACAGACATAATGGAAGTAAACTAGCTAGGGCGCTAGTAGCTTATCTCTGAGGAGAGATGTGGCGGCTATTAGCCTCTGAACTGTGTTACAATGAGGCTCGAAGGCCTATTATGATTGAGAAACAATGGAAAACCCTAAACATCCAAAGACCTAACCCTAGGAGATGAAACGCCAAGACTATGGGCCCCGTTTGGGTAATTTGGTACATCAACTTCTCGAGGACATGACTTTGGCATACGATCTTTGTTTAACGCATTCCATACCTCGTTAGAAATATCTATCCAAGGACTACAACTTTTGGGTGAGAAACATATCTACGATACATGTTGCTCCCCATTTTCCCAAAAAACGTCGTTTAAGGCCTCAAAACGGCTCTGGAAGATCAGGACCCGAAAAAACTGCTAAAAATAGAAAACTGTGCGAAAACTGGAAAACTGAAAGAAGCAATGGTGGGGGTCCAAGTGGAATAAGTGGGTGGCCACCAATATCCACCTAGATCACTCATCAAGGACAATACATATTATATTACATCAATCATCAATCAATCAATCACTTGACATCAATCAATCAAACCATTGGCATCAATGACAACATGATCCAACAGATGGGACTAATAAGATCCTTGAGACCATCATCACCAAAACTGTCAGGTTGCATCTCAAGGATTGGGATGATAGACTCCCCGAAGCTTTATGGGACTCTAGAACAAACTAGAGAACTACCTCGTGATGCACACCTTATGAGTTAGTATATGGGAAAAGAGTATGACTGCCCATTGAGATAGAAATCCAGACACTTAGGATAACATTACAACTTGGGTTGGACCTATCAGAAGCTTAGAAACAAAGATTGCTTCAAATTAACGAGTTGGACAAACTACAATGGGATGCCCTACACCAAGCCATAGTGATACAACATTAAAGGGATAGGTGGCATAATAAGTTTATCAAGAAAAAGAAGTTCAAAGATGTAGACTGGGAATTACTATTTGATTCCAAGTTCAAGGATTTCGGAGGAAAATTTTGCATCAAATGGCTCGGCCCATATGAGATTGATACAGTGTATGATAGTGAATCCATCAAACTACGTACCATAGATGAAGACAAAATTCCTCTAATCACTAATGGACATAGAATTCACCTATATCATCGACCCATATCAAAGGAATCCTTTCTGAGGAAGATTTCCAATGGACGGCCTGATAGTGATCTAGAACTCCTTCAGGAAGAACGAATCCCTGCTGGATAATTCCTTTTCTTATCCAAAAAAAAATTGTGAAACCATCCTAGCTGCAACATTTTAAAAAAAATGTGAAACCCAGCCTAGCTGGCGCATTCAAAAAAAAAAAAGGGCACTTCATTGTTTTGTGATGGTTATGTCAGGATCCTTCTCAACAAAATTTTAATAAAATTCTTGTTTTTTTCTAATAATATTTTTTTTCAAGATATATAGGGGAGAACAATTTTGTTACAACTCTTTTTTTTGCAACTCTTGTTGCTCCACCTCCCTTTTTCTGCAACTTCTTTGTTTCAATTCTCATTATTGTAACTTTTATTTCTACAACTCTCGTTGTTGCAACTCCATTTTGTTGCATCTTCTTTGTTGCAACTCCCTTTTTACACAACTTATTTGTTGCAATTCCCATCCACACTACTGAGGCTAAAACAACCATTTTTGCAACCCTCAGTGTTGCAGCACCGTCTTTGTAACTTGTGTTGTTGTGAATTTGCTTACATATTTCACTTTATGTAGATATAATGCTTACATAATGAAGTAGATCTAGAGCTTGCTTTGAATTTCAGAACCGAACACTATACAGTAGAAGGTGCTCAGGTATAAGTCACCGAGGAGATGATGGAAAAATTCACAGGTTTACCAAGGATAGACGAAAGATGGTACACTAGAAGGACCTCCCAGCCTAAAATTCTGAGGCAATTCCTTGAACCTGGAGAGGCCTTAGTGAGGAAATGCATGGGATTTGAATGATGGTCTTTGCCACACACCTGGAAATATGTAGCTATATTCATTTAACGATATTTCACCTGTGAAGACCGCTACGGAGCTATCTATCTCTAACATATATGACTTTTGGATTATCTTCGACATAATTGACCCATTAATATGCCATAGATGTTGTAAGGGCTAGTTGACTTTGTTGACTAGACCCGACAATCGAATAAGAATTACTCAGTCGACTGTCGAAGTCGAAATTACAAGTCGATCGAAGTATCTATTAAGCCAACTGACTTAGGTAGTTGAGTAGTTGCAACTGCTTGGAAACTAAATATGTATGTATAAATAAATGATCATGTATCAAGGAAAGTGTCTCTTTTGTGATGTATTGACACATATATAATAAAGTGTTGTTTCTTGGGATCTCACTACTTTGTGTATGTCTTTTCATATGTGTATGTAAACTTTATGCTTTTCTTTCTTATGTGCTGGACTACTGGTAGCATTCCCTACTTTTCCCTAAATTATAACATTGGTTCCATTGTTGGTAGCTTTGAACCTTAGCATGTAGAATATCACTTAGATGATAACTTTACAAGACATACGTGAATGGTGAGAGGGAAAAATTGAAAAATACATCAATAATTACACAAGAAAAAATAGCATCATGCTAGCAAAAGCAAGATCGCGATTTTTCTCAGAGACTCACGAAGGATTTATCGAAGCTATCCTAGAGTCCATATTTGAGAACATTAACAAATCTGGTAATGCGTAAATTGACTTTCGACGAAAAATTAACGCTCAAGCTTACAAACGAAGGATGAATGAACTTGCACAAGTGGGTTGAAATAATTGAAAAGATTATATAACAAACCAAGCCATTGAGGATCGAACTTCCTCGACACAGTAAAAGAAAAATTCTACAC
Source organism: Picea sitchensis (assembly GCA_010110895.2). NCBI lineage: Eukaryota > Viridiplantae > Streptophyta > Pinopsida > Pinales > Pinaceae > Picea > Picea sitchensis. Next base: position 1,874 of record SNQJ01S0199614.1, on the reverse strand, counting down.
CGACCTGCATGAAGGATATTTGTGCATCGTCCCAACACTACTCCATAAATTTCTGCTCGATAAAGAAGTCGGTGGCATTTTTTAGTATCGACCTCAACTAAGAATACCACTACTAAATAGTAACTTGGAAGAAAAAGACGAGAAGTGGGAAGAATTCCTGGAAGCAAAGTGCAAGGATACAAAAAAATCATGGGACGAATTTTTGAGCCAATAAATATGGCCATCACCATCGATTTCAAGTAAGTCAGGGTAACAATAGGGGGTCGTTTGATCTGTGAGATGTCGTAATAAAAATAATAACATACCAGATTTAGTGTGACTAAAGCATAAATGTCTTTGAGAGGAAAGCAAACGACCGACATCCAAAAATTGGAGCGGGACAAGAGGCAAAAGAAAAGAGAGGAGATTCGTAAAATGTGGAACAATCAGAATTTGAATAGAAAAATACTCCAGGAGAATCATCCTGATAGAACGCATGAGCAGTCTGACTCTGACAGGAATCGACCATATATGGAAATAACAACAACTGCATCGAACCCTGACATAAGTAATGAAGTACAATTGATAAAGGCTATCATGGGCACCCATCAACTTAAATACCAACCTGAGAGCATGGATTATGAAGACTTAGGACCTGCAATATGCACTCCTCCTATTCAAGTAACTAGCCCTCGAATCAAAGAATTCTTCCAACAGAGGCTTCAGATCAATGAACAGTCTACAAGGCTATGGTATAGAACCGATGAGCACAAGAATATATGTGATACACTCATATACAAGCCATAAATAAACCTAAATGAAGTCAATAACATGTTGTCCACATCAAGCATCTCACAGAGCCGACCCCCCTACCAGATCTCATAGCAAAGGAACATGATAATTTTTTATATTATATCCATGAACCGACATGTTTGTTGGAACAGCGTATCATCGAGTATTAAGATCAAAGTTTTCAAATTGAAGAAATAAGTCCCAAATCAAAGAAGGAACAATTACTTCTCGAATACTGTCCGAAAAAAAACCGACCGACATATGAGTTAACACAATAACAACCAACTAAAAGTCTGATATCCCAGTTGAAACTCTTGATAAATAAAACATCACAAAATTCTATTGTTCTTAAAACGAAAACAACAATGGGACTCAATCATATTCCCATTGATGAGGGAGATGAGGATCCAAAAAGACATTGGTTTATATGTGAAACATTTTGGGACGCAGCAGACATCACAGATGAGGATAAAAAAAATGGTACAACTTGGTGTAGCTCTTCGACATCACACTCTTACATGGTTTATGAATTATAAAGAGAATTAAAATCGGTCTAAATCAGACATAAAAAAACAACTTCCTATCATTCTTCAAAGTCCAAGATGTTACACATTTGGCTGCACATAAACTTAAAGAGATAAATCAAATACCAGGAGAGTCGCTTCGTGAATATGACAAAATATTTAAAGACCTCCTTAGCCAAATCTCGTTGACCATTGATCAAAACTTAGTAGTACATTTACTCGCAAACCCGTTTACATTTTTCACAGATCACCAGGACCTGAAGTATCTATAGATTTTAACCTTGTACAATATTTATTGCAAACAGATTTTCAGTAAAAGAAAAAAAAAGATACAATGGAAAATACAAACATTACACAAATATTTTTCCCCTAGAAACCCAAACCGGGAAAACCAACATATTCTATATTCATTCATAGTGATACATTGTTTACAATACAATATACATATAGGATCCAGCGGCATCCAAAACCCTAACCCAATGACATGGATTAGTCAACAACCCTAATTCCTTAACCGGAAATAGAAAACCATCGGAAAAAACCATGTGTCGAAAAACCACCTAAATATGTGACACATTT
>SNQJ01S0199611.1:0-17057 GCA_010110895.2 Picea sitchensis | reverse complement strand
CAAGGTAGTAACACTTACCACTCATTTTGGTTGCCATGAAAGGCTTAGGACAAACATATTAACTAGATACGAGATACGATAAGAGTGACATTAACAACCTCGATCCACCTTGTTTACAAGTGTTAAATCTATGGTTGTGTCGACCTTAAATGCGGTGTGACCATTAAACATCATGTTCGTCATTTTACCTATTTTATGTTAAAGAGATTAGTGTGACCCCTACCCCCCACCCCCCTTTACCACATTAGGGATAAGGGGTATAGTTAAAACCTTTAATGATTTTCATATAATCCTTCCAAGTTATTACACCATCGACCTCCATATTTAAACTATAGGTTGAGTAGAAGTTACACAAGGTTATAACAAGGGCCTAACCCAACCCCTCCTTTATGAAATACGAATTCAATACATAATTTACAAATTATGGGAATGGAAGGTTGCATATGATGTGCAAGATGAAATTAAGAATTAGTACCTTAGAATTTTAACTGAGGACCAACAAAGACAAGAATGAGTTTGTACTTAAAACTGTTACGAATGGTAAGAGTAAAATTGCATAAAGCTTGCATTCAAAAATTTATTATCTTTACAAATTGTGTGACCGGAATAGAGATTCTCACACCTTATTCAGTTGGAAATAATATATATATATATTGGGTATGTGACATAATGGTATCAGAGCTTTAGGAACCACACTTGGCCTTATGAGACCGACTACAAAGACTAATTTACTATTTTTATATTTCTTCTTACCATAAGGAAGAAGATTTTGATTTTCAGGAAGGATGAAAAAAGTACCTATTCTACCTTAAGAAGGGTCACATCAAAATGAACCAGAAAATCCTGAACAAGGAAACATTGGTGAAGGAAATATATGGGTTAATGTGAATGAAATCAGGGATAATAGGCAATTTGAATTAATTTAGATTGTACAGGGTCTTAGAGAAGAATTGGAAATTGTTAAGGTATATAATGAACGAATTATAAAGACACACGAAGAACTTAATGCAATACTCTTAGACAAATTGTGTAATCATAATTCTAACAAGAATAAAGGTCAATTTTCCAATAATTCTAAAACTGATCTTCACAAGAAGAAGTCCAAGAAATTTTAACACACTAAATTCACGACGGAATTTGTTTTTAACGAAACTAAAACTTCAAGTGAGGACAGTGCCAAACTGGAACAAATAACTAAAAATAAACATAAGCATCATGAGGAAATCATGGGGAAATTTAAAAACATAAAACCTCCAATATTTAATGGTGAAATTGAGACCGGAGAAGAGGCAGAAGCTTGGATTTCTGGAATGAAAAAATACTTTCAGATATATAACTATTCAATTTAACTCAAAGCAAGAATGGCCATCTATAATCTAACTGAGAAGGAAGATATTTGGTGGCAAGATATAAAAAGAGTAAAAAATATCAAGGAACGTAAACTAACTTGGAAGAATTCTAAAAGATACTTTATGAAACAATATCTATTAGAACAATATTATGAAGGTAAGGCTAAATAATTTTGTGAAATGGTATTGGGAAATTTAACCATGAAAGACTTTTGCAGTAAATTTCTAAGCTTATTGCGTTATGTACCGTATATTGTGGATGAAAAACCAAAGATACAATGCTTCTTGGGTTGTTTACCTGCCTCATATAAAGATAGGATTGAATTTGACAATCCTAAGACTTTAGAAGTAGCTATGCGTAAAGCTAAATTGTGCTTTGAAAATATAACACTAGAAATGAAAAAGATAAATAATGGAAAGGTAAGAAAGTCGAAAGGATTGATCCATGAAGAAAAGAAGGAAAGTTTTTAAATAAGAACTTTACAAAAAGGTTTCAGGGAAATAACTACATAAATAATAAGCCTTATAACCCATATGATAATAAAAATGAAAAACCTCCAAATTTTTCTAACAAAGAAACTACCCAAAAAGAACCATTAAAGTGTTAAGAGTGTGGTGAACCACATTATTTTAAAGAATGTCCTCACAGAAATAAAAACAACAACAATACACATATAATTCGAAAAGCTACTACAATCAGTGAATCATAAGGATTACCCCAAAGATTAGTGCAGCCTTAAAGAACAACTAAGCAAATCATCAAGCTTACATGGTGGAAGTATAAGGTATGTTGAATAATCAACCAATTTCCATTTTGATTGATCCGTTTAAGTTATGTTTCACCTAAAATAGTGGAAATTTGTAAGTTAAGAAAATAAAATTTTGAAAAGGCATGGCTAGTACAACTTGCTATAAGAACAAAAAGGAAGGTTACAAATCTTGTTAAAGGTTGTGAAATTAGTATGAATGGCTTTAAAACTCAAGTAGATTTGAATATTTTACAACTAGGATCATATGATGTATTAATCAATATGGACTGGTTAGAAAAATATAAGTTAATTCTAAACTGGTATGATAAATCATTTACTTATGTAGAGTGTTGGACATATTGTCATTGATTATGTGTTGTGTAACATCCCTTTCTTGCACGCACTGGGAAAACTTATTTATTGAGGAAACTTGTGTGCAAGTGATCTGGGTTGTTATACTATTGGTCATTTTGATTATGATTATGAGATACTGTGGATTTGATGATATGTTATTTTGTTGTATTTACATAGAAAGGTGCTATTGACAGGGTTCTCCTGAGTGTGCACGACTCTGGACATTGAGGATGCAAAGGCATCGATGAAACCCCTTAGACTTCGGATCGAGTCAGGGAGTGGATTGTTGGGTTTTGAATGATGTTAATGTGACATATGTACATATGATTAGATGCAAGATACCAGATATATAAAATATGCAGAACATAAATGAAATGCTAGAAATGACAGAATAGCAGTAAAATATCGAGCATAATCTTCACAATACACAGAAATGATATACGAAATAGCAACAGAAACAACACTTTGATAAGATAGCAATGTTCCCAGGCCTCTTGGGAAACTCGTCCGGTCGAGAACAGCGCTATGTTACAATAATCTCCAAGCTAGGTTCACATACCCTAAGCCCCTTATTTATACTAAACATGTCTATAAAGAGAAGCATCTAGGGAAGATCCTTCTAGGCGGAGCTTCTATTAGATGCTTCTTACATCCATACTCTATTCTATTTTATTGAAAGGTCTTATATTGACCTTACCTCAGACTTCTGATGATCTACTATGTGCTTGAGGGTTAGGACCTTATGTCAACCCCTTAAAACAACCTTGTCCTCAAGGCTTGAGATGTGGAAGCTACTGCAGAATGGTGGTATTTGGTTCCCAAGTGGCATCTATTTGGAGTCATATCTTTCCACTATACTAGCACTTCCTTGATGGTTCTACGATGCAGGCGGCAGCTCCACGGCTGGTCCAAAAGCGCCACGGATGTAGCCAAATGGATCCTTCTTCAACTAACTGCGGAAGGTTGGTTTGAATTTGGCACACAGTTCCAATCACCTTCTTCAAGGATGAAACATGAAAAAGCGGGATGCTTAGCTTACGGCCGAGCTAATTGATATCGCGACTTGTCCCACGGCTTGAGCGTGTAAGGGCCACTTAAAATTTGGGTGCTAACCCGACACTACTACTTGCTTGAGGGAAGTTTGCTTATATGGTTGTAGTCTTAGAAATACCAAATCCCCCACCTCGAAGTGCCTTTCATTGCGTTATTGTTTTGCTTGTTGCTTCATTCTATTACGTGCCATTACCAAGTTCTCTTTAAAGTGCGAAGGATATCCTCTCTGGTTGTAAGTGTTTGGTCAACCGCTTCCAGACCTTGAGGTACCGGTGAAATTGTAGGAGAAGCTGATGGTGTACGTCCATACACTTCTTCAAAGGAGTCATGTGTGTAGTGGGTACGTATGGTATGTAGTGTTGTACCACCATTGTTTGAGGGAGTAGCTCCGGTAATTACTTGGATGTTGTTTTTCGAGAGGCAAAAGGACCTCAAATATGTTTCCAAACACTTGTTGGCGAATTCAGTTTCACCATCAGTCTACGGATGATAAGCTAAAAGGCTGAGATGCAATGGGTACCTTAGCCAGCTTGAGCGGTTCTTGCCAAAATTGCTTGTGAAAGTTGGGTCGATCGAAATAATAGAGTTGGGCGTACCATGAAGCGAAGACCTGATCTGTGAAAATTTGATCCATAGTGGATGCGGTAAATGGGTGTAGGTGAAAGAGCACAAAAATAGGCATACTTGGAAGATCCCACCACCACCATTATGATTGATTTATTCCACGATTTGGGTAAGCACGTAATAAGATCCATAGAGATATCCTTCCAAATAAGAAGGGGAATCGGAAGCGGTTGTAGTATGCCAGGAGATTTGACTGTTTCTCCCTTGTTGTGTTGGCATACCTCACATTCAATACAAACTTCTTGATGTCTGATTTCATACCATCCCAGGAAAAAGAGCGTTTGACTCGGTCTTATGTTTTGGTGAACCCTAAGTTCCCGATTGGGTGTAGCATGAAGCTAGAAAGTACCATGGATTTGAGCTTGGATTGTTTTACTTAAATACAAGCGACCTTTGTGTCGCAGCTCATCCTGAAGCCAAAAGGGAATTTACCCACAGGGGAGCACAGGCAGCAATTAGGTTCACGGATCAGTGTTAGCGAACTTTTGGGTTGTGAAGCCATTCACAGTTGCCGCGACTTGCGGCCAATGGTACAATGAAGGAAAGAAAAATGGGTGACTAAGATCTTTTTTTATGATTATGAGATAATTTACATTGTCTTTTCCCTTCTTGTAAATGATCTCATAATCATATCAAAGAGCTTAGTGACCCATTTTTGTGCTCCACAGGAGAAATCGTTGTTCTAAAGTACTTGAGGGGTTTTGATAGACCGGTCTGAAATTGGAATCGTTGCCCCAAGGAATAAGGGCGCCATATATCAACGACATGCGAAGTCGTAACATTTCTTTTCATAAATTGGTTTGCCCATATTCTTTTGAGACAGTTGTTTTGCTAGTGAAGGCCAAAGTCGACCCTCTTGCATAAGGACAATGCCAATTCCTTTCCCAGAGGCATCACATTTCAATAGAAAGGTATTTGTGAAATCGGAAGGGCCAGAACCCGAGTGGTGCACATGGGCGTCTTCAAGGTTTGAAAGCGAGCGACTGCTTTGGGGTCCAAGTGAAAGAGTTCTTTTGAGAGCATTGAGAGGTTCTTTAATCTTTCCATAGTTCTTAACTTGAACTTGTGATAGCCACCACAATGAGGCCCAAAATCCACGCCAAGCTTTGATAGTCTTTTGGTGTGGCCAGTATTGCATAGCTTCGATATTTTTCTGGTCCACCCTGGCGCCATCCTTGCCCGCCAAATGACCCAAGTATTCTACTTGGATGCACCAAAAGCACATTTGGATTGTTTTAGGAAAAGTTGGTGTTGGTAGAGTAGATGGAGAACTCTATCGACATGGGTAAGATGGTATGTCCATGTCTTTATATATGAGGGATATCATAAAAAAAACTAAGACAACATGGCGAGGAAGACATGGTTCATGAGGCTCTGAAAGGTGGAAGTTACAAACCAAAGGGCATGACCAAAAACTTCGTGAGTGGCCCTCATGAGTCACGAGCCGTCTTGAATGTAGGGACTCTTTCCTCTGGTTAATTGTCTTGGCGAAGATCCATTGGTGAATTGGAAGCACTCAATTCATCGGAGACCGTAATGGCAGGGAATGGGAACTGTCTTTGATGGTTAGTTTGTTGAGCACGAAAGTCGGGACCACATTCTCCAAGAACCTTCTTTCTTGATTACCATGGCCAGACCCAGGAGGGTAAAGGCTACGTCGGATGTATATTTCAGCAGTAGAGTTCTGGGACCATTTTTTCAATTTCATTTTGTGCAAAGGGGTGTGATATGGACGTATATTTGGAGGCTTCACGGGGCCGAGGAATGGAGTGATCATGGACACAGCGGGAAGGAGGGAGTCGCAGGAATTGGAAGACTATTTGAATTCTAGAAAGGAGGGCTTGGAGGTCTTAGGGCACGAGTGGGATCACCGGTGGCTTGTATAAGTGGAGTTGGGCTATGACACCCGAATGACCTTTTGAGCAATTTATCCATGCGATGAGCACTGATGATTTCAGGGAGAACCCATGAGATGCCACGAAATTTATATTTTTGGCCTTCTTGGTCGAATTGCATTTTTAAGTTCTGAAAATCCATGAGGCTGGGACCCAGGTTCTGTATTCTGACACCCAACACAATAATGCAACCTCCCATGTCAATGAAAACATATGGGATTTATGGTTGTAGTCACCTATTTGGAAACACACATTTTCACAACACGGCCTTGCTCCACATTTCCTTACCATTGCTTAATCATGATTTGGAAATTAATGACAACATGGATGTAGCAATGGGTTTCTTAGGCGATGCAGCGATGAATAAATTGTGGGTCTGCCACACTATCAACCAAGATGATGACCTTCGATGCTTGATATAACGGAATTAGCAAGGGGTTTTGGGGGGTAGAGAAGCTGGTGTGAGCATTGAGGGAGATGATTGGTTCCACTTTCACGGAGGTGGAAGGAGGGTTTATTTGAAGTTCACGGTAAATCGAGCAGTGTCATCATCATCTTCTTGAATATCCCCTCGAGAGATGGCCATAAGAGCTTTTGTTCCTTACATTTGTGGCCTAGGAAATATTTGTCATCACAATTATAACGAGGCCTTTGAGTTGGCGTTGACCATTTCAACCAGGTCCAATTTTGGATTTTTAATGGGGTGGAGGGGTAGTGGGGTTTATTGGTTTAGGTAGGGATAAAGGAGGCTTACGGTTTGAGAGGAAACAATTTATTGTACTTCTTTATCTTTTTTGGTATCCCCCATTAAAACGTTAGAGCTATGAGGACATGGGCCTGAATCTTTTCCTTGAGTCCACTGATAAAATACTCTCGAAGAAAGCATCAGTCATGCCCTCACGTTGAGAAAAGCGGTGGCAGCTCAAATGCGACTATGAAGTCTTCTACTGTGCTGATTGCTTCAATTTTGTCAAAGCGGCCCAAATGGTTGGTGGCCGATTGTCAAAGCGTTCATAAAGGTTTGCAACAAATTGGGTCCAAACAACATATCCTTGGCCGGGAAGTTTTCTCCATTGCCACCATTTCCATGGATTCTTGATATAGATGGAGAACACCATATCGGAGTTTGGCCAAAGTCATGCAATGTTGTAGAGAAATAATGTTCCATTGTGGTGACCCAACCGATTGGAGATTACGAGCCATCAAATTTGGTTACATCCACATGAAAAGTATGTCCTTTGAAAGTGATGTGGATTTGAAAGGAATGGGAAGAAGTTCACCTTTAGTCTTTTTATGGTACATCATCTAAGAGTCATCGAGAGGGATTTTTGAGTTTGGTGCAAAGTGATACAACGGCAGATTCAAGTTCATTTTATACTTCCGCCATTGCGGTTGAGAGCAGCTACATGGGCCGGATACATTTATGGAGGCATTTATGGAGGCATCATGGGAGGCAATAGTAGCAGCGAGTTGTTGCACTTCTTGTTGATTCTTAAGGAAACCAACTTCAAAGGTGTTGATGCGAGAATCTATGGATTCTTGTCACGGGTATGGGCCATGATGATGGTTGGACTGGAAGGGAGGCGGGCGGGGTTAGAAATTTTTGCGAGAAAAATGATATGGATGAATGTGATAAGGGGAAAGATGAGTCTAATGGAATAGGTCTCAAATAATGGTGAAAGAAAATGGGGCCGATTAGAGTGAGAATTTTTTCGAAAAATGATATGGATGATGAATGTGACAAGGGGAAAGAGATGAGTCTAATGGAATAGGTCTCAAATAATGGTGAAAAAATTTCAGTTTTTATTTTATTTTATTTTTATTTTTTACAATTTTTTTTTTTTTTTTTTTTTTTTTTTTTTTTTTTTTTAAATCCCCAAATTTTAACCCGGAGAGTATTTACTTAGCAGCAGCCAACAGTCTTGGCGTCAATAGATCTTTGTCGGTTTAATTTGTTTATATTTGTCGTTTATGTTCCCAAGGTTAGGTATTCAAAAGGTTCTAGGACAATAGTTTGCCACATTGCTATAGCACTCGATATGCTCGTCGCGAGGTCCAACATTTAGTACTAGGCCCAATATCTCGAGGAGGATAGACCGTACCCTTAGCGTTACTACCCGACTACCCGAGGTACTAGAAATTATCTTCGAGTGTTGTTCTCGGTGACACTAGCGATCACGTGACCAGATAGAGTTTTATCTAAAGAGACTTCGAAAATGATCCATTTACCACGAGTGTTTCTGACGCGCTACCACTCGAAGAGGTACCAACGGGGGTTACAAGGGTAGCCAGCAGTTAATAACAGAACCACTTGTATTTCTAGATGTATGAATCCCTCAAGCTAGCGAGGGTTTATGCGCTTAACGACAGGTCTCTGTGGCTTAGAGACGCCGTAATACGTCTCTACTTTGAAAAAAAATACCCACAATTCTTCCAAGGAAGATTTTCGATACCACTTGCAAGATACGGATATATAAAATATGTAGAGCGAAATGAAATGCTAGAAATGGCGGAATAGCGGTAAAAATATCCATCATAATCTTCACAATACCACCCGAGAATGATATACGAAATAGCAGCCGAAACAACACTTTGATAAGATAGCAATGTTCACGGGCCCGCACTCTTGAGGGGCAACCTCCGATTAGAACAACTCTGTTACAATAATCAAGCTAGGGTTCTCATACCCTAAGCCCCTTATTTATACTAAATATGTCTGAAGAAGCATCAGGAAGATCCTTAAAATGAGCTTCTAATAGGTCTTCTTACATCATATATTCTATTTTATTGAAAGGTCTTATTAATATTGACCTTTATTACATCCAGAATACATTGATCTACCTATGTGCGGGTTAGGACCTTAACATTAGATGTTATAATGATTGTTTATTATTGCTAACATGATTCACTGATGGATGCAATTTGTGATAACTATTTGACGGACTCACATTTGGGTAGAGGGGTCCTCATGAAAACCAAAGACTTTGAGGAAGAGGTGTGGAAAACAACCCTAACACAACCTATTAGCACTCCCACCATGACTCGAACTGTAGGTTAACTATTCCCTAGTTTGAGAAGACCCACGATGCCATGGTGGGTGTAATGATCACTCACACGATGATTCTAAAGGGGCACCTTAATAAGGTATGAAAACCTTATTCCTTAGAATGATCCTCGAATTACAGAGGAGTATTGACTCCGGGGTTTGGCGTCTAGGAGAGAATTCAGTCAAGAGTGCACCCTTGGAGAATGTAGTGCGTCTTGAAGGGCACATGTCGCACAAAAGCTTGAAGAGGTGGCACCCTTGGAGCATGTGAGTGTGTCTTGAAGGGCACGTCGGCGCAAAAAGAAATTGGGTGGCACCCTTAGACGCGTAGTGCGTCTTGAAAGAGTACATCGGCGCAAATAAAATGGAAGAGTGAGTGGAACCTTTGGAGCACGTAGTGCATCATGAAGGGAACACCACGATTTTAGCGGTAAGTTAATAAACTGAGTGCCTAGAAAACTATGCCTCCCTAGGACTTGGTGGCCCCTTAAAATGAATGATGTGATAAGTAAAGTTTAATGACTAAATTTTTTCCCTTAAGAATTGTCGTCAAGCCTTAATGTGAATTTAAAACCTAGGTCTAGGTAGAACCTTAGAACAAAAAAAAAAAACTAATTAGACTTATAACCGGATTAAAGTGGAAATTTTATTTCCCTAAGGTTCTTGTTATAAAATATTAATTCACTAAGATTCTTTTTATAAAAATTCAATTCACTAAAGGTTCTTTATTAATAATAAGAGAAATTCAAACTTTAATTATTAAAGAAGTAAAATTTTAATGGATGATTAAATTATTAAAATAGAGTAAAATGGTTGTAAAGTAAAAATTTTAATGGAGGATTAAATTCATAAATAGAGTAAATGGTTGTTTGTCTAAACTTGTTAATTCTAAACATAGTTAAAAAAAAGGAAAAAGGGAAAATAAAAGAAAAAGGGGAAACTAAAAGAAAAAAGGAAACTTAAAGAAAAAGATGAATGTCTAACTTAGTAAGGAATCTAGCCTTTGGAACTTTCTATTTATGAACTCAATTAGGAATTAAGTAAGGTGTAATTCATTTAAGAATTGTAAGGAATAATGGGACACCAAGGAGCGTTTCTAGGAATGTTTTTAAGTGGGTGAGGGAAATAGGAATATTTAATTAATTAATAAAATTGATTTTCTAGTGCAACTAGGGGATCAGACGACATGTGTACGGGGGAGGTTTTTCAAATTTAATTAAATAAAAATGGAATCTAATGAGGGTTTTGGGAAACTAATGACTAATAAAACTCTATAAAAAGGATGGAGGAGGAGGAGTGTGGATCATCATTTGGCTCGTGTAACGTTATGCTGCTGAAATTTCATCTTGAATGAACTTTCTCTTGTGGGAGTTGGGATACCCAGCTCGGGTAACAAGTGGCAGCTTGACCTTGTGAGGCGAGCTGGGTGCTAGCATTCTCTAGTATTGTGTGCATGGCCCTTTTGCGGCTTGGGGGGGCTCAGGGGGAAGAAGAGTACCCCTAACGTTTGCTGGGAGGTATTGGTGAGGTCACATCGGTTAGCAAGCGGGAGCTGGATGGAGTGCACACGGGACAACGACTTCGGAGCATTCACATTTGGCTAAGGTACGCTTGTTAAAGTTGTTACTTGCAATGAAATTTAAATTACACTTGTTTATTTTACTGTACCCAGATGAAGATTTCATTGCCTTGAGATTTCCTTGCACATGTGTTTCTACGGTAATTGTAATCCCCTTGTCGCCTGATTCGTTCAGTAAGAACCCTTGCTATCCATAATATCCTTTATTTCTGAGTCATTGTCTATTGTACATGGCTAAGAATGAGCCCCATACTCAAAACCTTTCCTGTGCTCTTGTATCTCATGTCCGCGTTTTCTTTACTCCTTGATTGTGCTTTTATTTCATTACTTGCTTCTCCACGAAGAAGATCTTGATGAAGATTTTTGTTTTTATCCTCTGTTCAGTGATCCTTTAAATTATTAGTCTGTGCCTGAGTAGTTGGCTAAGAGCCGAATTGACTGTCTTCATTACGGTGTTTAAGACATAGATTCAAATGCTTTGCTTTCCTGTGCATGGATAATAATTGTAGGATCATTCTCTGCCCAACAAGGAATTATCTCCTGGGCGTTTATGCTCTCTATTCCACCATCGTTTGTTTCTCTGCGTTTTCCCTGTGAATGATTGTCTCTGCATTTTGGAATGAGTCATTTCTTAATGTTTAACCTCTACGTTTTCCCTGTGAATGATTGTCTTTGCCTTTTGGAATGATTCATTTCTGAATGTTTAACCTCCGCATTTTCCTTGTGAATGATTGTCTCTCCATTTTGGAATGATTCATTTATGAATGATTAACCTATGCGGTTTCCTTGTGAATGAGTATCTCTGCGTTTGGAATGATTAAAATATGAAGGATTAATCTTTGATTCCTTGGCTCCTAGAAAAAAGGGAAAAAATGTTTTTATTGGCATATTACCCAGCATTCACACCATGTTTTTCTTGGCATATCACCCAACATTCACACCACGTTTCTCTTGTCATATTACCCAATATTCACACCACATTTTTCTTGGCATCTTACCTAGCATTCACACCACGTTTTTCTTGGCATATTACCCAGCATTCATGTTAGAAAAATAGGACCGCGGAGAAATAAAATAAAACAAATGCAGAAACAAAACACAAAAGATACACAATACAAGAGAGACACAGATTTACGTATCTTACCCAGTGTGGGCTACGTCCACTAGAAAAATTTCCAAGTCCTTCCTTTATTATTATCCAACAAATGAAGGGATACAACCTACAACAAAACCTGTTGTAACTTCTTATTCTTTCTCTCATAGTCTCCTCTCTCAGAATACAATACTCGCCATAATGCATAGCCGCAATACATTTCCCTCATAACAAAAGGTTTCCTTCTAGGGAAAAAAACCCTAACATAATTTCTACCGTTAGATCTGCGACCTTATAATGAACGGTCTAGATTTACAATGAAATTACAATATACATTTACAAGGCAATTTCTCCTTTGGGGGCTTCACCCTCGAACCCCCATCGGGGGACGCTGCCCCCACAGAGGGGGTACCCCCCCTCTGCACTCTCTCACGTGGAAGAATGTACATACTTTTCGGGTGTAAAGTCTCCATGGGGTATAAACATGATTGAAAGCAAGGACCTTTGAATCAGGAACATAATCAGGTTCCACAACCAACAATTCACACCATGTTTTTCTTGGCATATTACCTAGCATTCACACCACGTTTTTCTTGGCATCTTACCCAACATTCACACCACCTTTTTCTTGGCATATTACCCAGCAGTCACACCACGTTTTTCTTGACATATTACCCAACATTCACACCACGTTTTTATTGGCATCTTACCTAGTTCTTAGACAACGATTCCACCCAGTGTTTACATAGCCATTCACCCAGTTCTTAGATAGCGATTTCGCCCAGTGTTTACACAACCATTCACCTAGTACTTAGACAACGATTTCTTTGAGTGTTTACACAACCATTCACCCAGTTCCTAGAAAATGATTTCGCCCAGTGTTTACACAGCCATTCACCCATTTTTAAAAGACAATGAATTATATTGTTTAAAAGATAGAGATATATTTGTTTCAGTTTTAAAAGATAGCGATATATTTGTTTCAGTTTTAAAGACAACGATATATTTGTTTCATTTTTGAAAGATAGTGATTTTAGTTTTAAAAGACATGTTTCATAGATAGATTTATTAAGTGAACGTTTTGACTAAATGGAGCAGATATATTTATTGATTGAATCTGAAAATTATTTTATCAATTAGTATAAATCATGGATTGAAAAAAAAACTCCCAGAGACAATTGGTCCCCTCCTTGTATAAAAAAAATCAGAGGGAAAATAATTCGTAACCCATTATTTGGCTAACAATGCAGTTCTTATAAGAATCGCCTTTTACTTTAAATCAACAAGCTAAATAGACGTACATGATTTGTCTGGTTATAATGGATTCATCCTTAGCAAATTACTTATCTGATTTTTGGAATTGGAAAATAGTTACAATGCACTATTTGTTTTGAATATAATTATTTTTAATGTGTATAGATTGATGTAGTTAAGCATCACCATGGAATAACTAGTACATATAAGAGAATATACTTCTTACTATGCGAACATGGTGTAATTCATCATTGCATTCCTCATTACACTAGTATTAGTATTGATTATGTTAAATGCATATATTAATTCACTTTTTAATGCAAAAAAAAGAAGTAGTTATTCCATAAATGGTAAAGAAAAATTAGTTTAAGGAATGTATGACTTATGTGGATTCATGAAATTAATGTGAGGTATGATTGGTTAAATATTAGATTCCTTCGCGCTATTAACCATGTTGATGTAGGATTGCTTTGGAATTTAAGGCGATGTATGATTGTTATAGTAGTCAGATTTCCCTTGCGTCTTGTTGACTTGTCGATTGGGTGTTTGGGTATAGTCTTCATGTTTTTGACATTTAATTCAGTCTCCTAGTGTGTTGGATGTTTCTTGGATTATTGGTCTAGATATGATATGTTGCACCTTGGTTACTGTCACGCCTACCTCCTTGTGACAGAATGATTCTTGATGTGGGGATCATTGTGCGCCCAGATTGATAGAAGTGAATGATAACCTATCCAAAGTCATGTGCTTCCCGATGTGGGTATAATGTTCGTTGTAATTGATGTTGGTACTTGTGTCGTAACTCTTGTTTGTGCTTGTTCCTCGCTCGCCGTGAAGGTTCAAGTTACCTGCGTCATTTGATGTTGGTTGCGTCTGGTTGATCTTGATGTTGTCCCATAGATTAGTCATTTTATTTGTCTATTTGATTATCACATGTTTCGTCCAGTTGCATGATGTGCTAGTATGATGGGTCGTTGTTGTATGTTGCCTGATTTGCGTGCGTTGTGTTCATCATCAAGTTGTGTTGATTAATTTTTGTCGTTGTTGCCTTCCTGCTTAAAAAAAAAATAATCTTTCTTTTGCGTTGTGTCACATGTAGTCGTAACGACAGGGAACGTTACATGTTGTCATTGATGGCAACATGAGTCCAACATGTACAATAATTAGAAGATAATAAGATCACCTTGGGGAAGAGGAATATCACCTTGTGGTAGAAGTAATTCATGATCATTGTTGATTATGATAGGATAAACATTGATCCTATGATTCTAAAGCTCGAGAGAGGTAGCTTGCAGAGAATCTATGTACATAAGGAATAGCGAAGTATAAGGAATTAAGATCTCAGGAGGGTTAGCGACTGAATATCAATGCATAAATGAATGCACAAACAATTATTAAAAATCTTAGGAGAAATAACGATGAAACATATCAGAAGAAAGAAACTTTAATAAAATCTCAGAAGGGAAAGCGCATTATAGAAACACGATCATGATTGAAATACCCACAGTAAAACTACAAAAGAATAGAGGGAAAATCTTGTCCATTGATGTAGATTTTGGGACAAACCAGGATCGTCAGATGAAGTCAAGATACTCGAGGTTTAATTGGGGAATATCACTTCAGGAGAATTGGGAAGTGGGAGAAAAATAACCCAAAGTCCCAAATGCTGAAATGAATATAGACCATTGATCTAGAACTGATCATGGTCGTTGGATCAAGGATTCACGAGATCCCAAAACAACCGAAATCCCAACAACCGTTGGATTTTGTTAGGTTGTTCATGTCAAAAAGGGATCATTAGATGAAGACAAGATGCTCTAGGTTTAGTCGGTGAATCTCACTTTGAGATATTTTAGAATTGGGAACGAATAACCCAAAGTCCTGAATACTGAAATGAATCTAGACCATTGATCTAGAAATGATCACAGTCATTGGATCAAGGATTCACAAGATCCCCAAATAGCCGAAATCCCAACAATCATTGGATCGTGTTAGGTTGTTCGGGTCAAAGAAGGATCTTTAGATGAAGTCAAGGTGCTCGAGGTTTAGTCGATGAATCTCACTTCGGGAGATTTGAGAAATGGGAGTGTATAACCCAAATTCCCGAAGGTCAAAATGAACTGATCACAATCATTGGATCAAGGATTCAGATAAACCTATGACTGTTACATCCAAGAGGAGGACATGTTTCATGTCAGGAGATCCATGTCAGTAGACCACGTCAACAAGGACACATGGCACAATAAGATGATGACAAATGTCTAGGTCCAGTTGGCACTTTAAGGTTACGTAATTCATGAATCTAGGTGAAATGTGGCAGCCACTCGGCCAGTGCCAAGTCAGCAGTGACATCAACAAGTTACGTCACTCCGGGAGATTGTCCTTCAGGGGAAACCAACAACTACCTGAAGTGTCGAAGGACGAAGTCAATGATAACCGTTGATCTAAGATCCTCCAGGATGAATCATGATCGTTAGATTAAACACTTGGAATGGTTAAGCCCATGGTCCTAGCTCCTGGACTTGTGGAGGTTATCAAGCAGAAAGTGCTAATAAGCACTTCGGTGAAATTTACTTCGGAAGAGTTGAATGACTGCAAAGATCGGAGTCCTGAAGCATCGAATTCCCTAAGTGAACGAGAACCATCCACTCAATTGTAGATCAAGTCACGGGCGTCGATTTGTTTGAAACCTCTGGACAATCTAGGAGCGTCCATATATGGAAGAACAAATATTGATCGTCTGATCTACTTCCGTGAAATGTACTACAAAAGGTTGAAAGATTGCAAAGGCTGGAAGTCTCGAAGTCCTGAAGTAAATAATGGTTGTCCATCTCAGTGTTTTATTAAGTCACAACCGTTGGATCAAGTACAGTGGAAGGATAGAGTAAAGTGTAAATCATGAAGTAACTCTAACCGTTGATCTACTTCTAGAGCGTTCTCAATCATTGATCAAGCATAGTGGAAGGATAGTGTAAGAGGAGGTTTTAACCGACAACAAGAGGTCACCACCTCTTTATGACTTATTCGGTAGGTTATCATTCCAAAGGAATTGAACTACTCAGAATTCTAGTAACCCAGAGTCCCAGAGTACCAAAGCTCTGAAATAACATCTGGACCATTGAAGTTTATGGACACACGTCAACTCAATATTAGGACTTCGATGAAATATAGTCCGGGAGAATTGGAAGTTTATAAAAAGAAAAAACCCCTGAAGCCCCGAAGTACTAGAGGAAATGAAAGCTGTCCATCTCATGATTGAATCCCAACCATTAGATAAGGATAATAAAATGTGAGAAATAAGTCATTTAAAAGAATGATCTGACCATTGATATGAAATCATGATCAACGATGAGGATTAAAACCCTGAATTGAAGTTGCTCGAAATATAACACTCCAAAAGATATCACTTCGGAGATAACAAGATTGGCTGAAAGAAGAGGCAACGCTTAAATTAATAATCTCATGGTTCTGTGCATATGGTCATATGAAAAACATGGTTTTAAGGAAAAGCCTCTGTAGAAAACGATTTCTGCAACATTTGTAGTGATAGGTTTCTAGCCAGAACAAAATAAAATGCAAAACAACGGATTTGAAGTCTTTAAATCAAACTGTTAATAATAATAATAATAATAGAAATAGAAATTATTATTATTAATTCAAATGAAGAGGTGTATGAAGAGGTGCAATGGTTCAAACAAAGAGACATAATGCTTCAAACTCATACCTATTAGGAGACTATATAAACAAAGAAATACGATGAACAAAAGAAGCAGTTGAATTTGTTGAAGTATATATATTTATATATAATGGATTGAATGAAGGTTCATTCTATCAGGTTGGTGCCTATTTACATGTTGGGTCTTATATGAGGATTGGATTCCTCACATCTCAGTTGGATTTGAGATCAACAGACTGGGACTTGTTATGAGGGTTGGATTCCTCATTTCTTAGTTGGGTCTAAGAACTACAAGCTAGGTCTTGTAATAGAGATCTGGGTCTCTCATAATTGTTTGAAGATGAAGATTGATCTTATGTATTCATTCAAGTTAAATAAATAAATA
>SNQJ01S0199610.1:7745-19833 GCA_010110895.2 Picea sitchensis | reverse complement strand
CTCATTTCTGTGCTCTTCAACACCCATTTACCGCATCCACTGTGGCTCAACTTTTCATGGATCATGTCTTCAAGCTTCATGGCATGCCTCATTCTATTGTTTCTGATCGAGATCCCACTTTCACCAGCAATTTTTGGCAAGAAATGTTCAGGCTACAGGGCACCCAATTGCATCTCAACACCACCTATAATCCCCTGACTGATGGTCAAACTAAAGTTGTCAACAAGTGTTTGGAGACATATTTAAGGTGTTTTGCCTCTTAAAGGAAAAATTAATGGGATCAATGGTTACCATTAGCTGAATGGTGGTACAACACTTCTTACCATACAATTACTCGCATGACTCCTTTTGAAGCAGTATATGGAAAAAATCCACCTTCTGTTCTCTCCTACATGTCAGGTGTCTTGAAGGTCCAGGAGGTTGACCAAATTCTTACAGTTCGAGAGGCTATTCTCCGTACCCTCAAAGAGAATTTGGTCATGGTTCAGAATTACATGAAGCAACAAGCACATCAAGGTCACTCAGAACATCAATTTGATGAAGGAGACCTGGTATTTCTTCGACTGCAACCATATAAGAAAACTTCACTCAAGGCTGAACATTGTCAGAAATTGGCGCCCAAATTTTATGGTCCTTATACAATTCTCAAGCGCGTGGGACAAGTGGCCTATCAATTAGCTTTGCCCAGTCCTTCTAAGCTCCATCATGTTTTTCATGTCTCCTACTTAAAGAATGTGATTGGAACTAAGTGCCAAACTCAAACCAGCCTTCCTGAGTTGGATGAAGAAGGATCCATCTGGTTGCAGCCACAAGCAGTTTTGGACCAATGTGAGCATCGTCTTCGTCAGTGCACCATCAAGGAAGTGTTAGTCAAGTGGAAAGATACAACTCCAACAGATGGCACCTAGGAGCCAACTACCATTCTACAACAATTTCCTCATCTCAAGCCTTGAGGACAAGGATGATTTTAAGGGGGAGGGCATGTTAGGGACCTAGCCTCCTTAACCCCTCAAGTGGGTAGAATAATATATTTCCATGTAATAAAGGTCAATATTAATAAGGCCTAGCAATAAGGAGGAATAAGTCAATTGTAAGAAGACCTAATAGAAGCTTCTGTTTCTAGAAGGATCTTCCTCTAGATTGTTCTTTTGGATAGATAGAGGCTGCACACTCGAAGAGGTAAGTGAACATTGTTTCCTATCAATAAAGGTATAATTATGGTGTTGTGGTTCCATATAATTTGTTGTTCCGTTGTTATCTCTACAAAATTTCCATATTATGTTTCTATCTCGAAGTTATTCTCTGCATTATTTCTCTTTTCTGCTAATATAATAGACCCGGTACCTTACACTAGGGTATTACAAGGGACTCCTTTGTTGCTTGGTTTCACTGATTCTGATTTGGTTTGTGGCCTTGATGACTAGAAGTCTACTTGAAGTTATGTTTGCAGTCTTGGTTCCAAACCTATCGCTTGGGCTTGTAAGAAGCAACAGGCCCTTGTTCTTTCCTCAATGGAAGCAAAGTATTGAGCCAAAATTAATGCAAGTTAAGAAGCCTTGTGGCTTCAATAGATCATTTTCGAGTTTGGATTTTAGTAGCAACATCCAACCACACTTTGGTGTGACAATCAGAGTGCCATCAAGCGCACCAAAGATCCAGTTCAACATCAGTGCAACAAACACATTGAGATACACATGCACTTCATCAAAAAGCTTATTCAAGATTGCATTCTCAAAATGTTCTTTTTCCCTACAAATGATCATGTTGTAGACATTTTCACAATCTCTTATAAAAGACAAATTTTCCAAACTTCGATCTATGTTAAGAGTTCAAGAAGTTTTCATTAAGGATATATAAGCTCTAATGCCTCCTTCCCTCTCTTATCGTGTCACCTTTGTAAATCCTTAAATTATATCCCAAGTTGTTCGTAAGGGGGTATGTTAGGATATTTAGACACTTAAGAGTTAATTAAGATCAACTTGGTCTAATGTGTCTTTAAGTAAAGTGTGTTTCTTTAATATGCATTTGTAGTTATGTAATCTGATGGTCACGATATGTTTTAGACATAAATTGATCTTACGGTTCATATTTTTCTCCATACTAATGACCATATTGATTTGTGGTTTAACACCCAATTGGTCCATGATCTCTATTTAAAGAGCATGAAGGATCATTTGTTGAATATTGATTGTGAAAAATTATTATGTAAAATATTTTCCTTTTGCATTAATATATTGCCTCAAGGGACACATTATTAGGGCCATGGACTGTTTTCCTCTTCGAGTGATTTAACCATGTAAAACATTAGTCTACTAATATTTGATCTATTTGTGTGAGTGGTTTCTTAAGATGTTCGACCTCTATGGAAATTACATTTTTTTTCTTCGAATAACTTGGTATTTATTTAAGTTGCTCTTCCTCTGCTTAAGGCTTGGATTTGATTTGATGTTTAAGTAGCCTCTAGTTTGGTCCATACCGATTCCTTTAGAGAAAAGGGACCTAGACCTATGCCTACTCTACCTTCAAATTCTCTAGGGATGTAACTCTTTTCAAGGTCATCCTTCTACATATAGATGGAATTTGGCTTCAAACTATACACTGTGATAGGACTAGATCCCTACACAAGTGTGTCAACCTTCTAGGAGGGTTGATAGTCAATGTTTCCGTAAAGTAATTGAACTAGTTATTTGGGGGGGTTTTCAACCAAGATATGTTGTACCTCCTTACTTTCCTGACCTTTTCCCTTAAACCTAGTATGTACTTTCTCTAACTTTAGCAGATTCTCTATTATACACTCCTAACTAAAAGCCTTAGATTAATTCAAAACCTTAATTAGCTCCTTCCTTGCTCTAACTTCAGTGGATCCTTTATTCTACACCCCTCACTAAAATCCTTAGAGCCTTTCCAAACATTAATTAGCTCCCTCCTTTCTCTAACTTTAATGGATCCTCTATTCTATAGTCCTCACTAAAAGCCTTTGAGCCCTTATAAGCTTTAATTAGCTCCTTCCTTGTAATGAAGATGGACCTTTGGAGGATCTTTTTGTTTCTTCAAATAAATCTACCAATTCTTCCTCCAGTTTCAATATATTCAAATGGTTCTAAATCCTTCCCTTATTCTTTCAAGGGGCTTATCTTTTCTTGTCTTTTCTTTATTCTCACATACTAGAAAAAACTTGCGAAATCATCCCTTCAAAAATGATAAATTTCAATAAAAGGGTTATTAATGACTGCCTGAGGATTTCCATTCAAGGGCTTCCCTTATTATTTCAATGAGTTTATCTTTTCTGGTCTTTAATTTATTCTCACCTATCAGTAAAAACTTGTGAAATGACCAATGTTGAAAATAAGTTAGGAAATATTTAGTTTAAGAATGATAAATTTCAATAAAAGGGTTATTAATGACGTGGAGGCTTTCCACTCAAGGGTTGCAAAAATTGGAGAGTGAAGGTAAATTTGAAAAAATGGGAAAACATACATATTTGCAATGTTTCAATTAACCATTCTTAACTAGAAAGTGGAAATATAGATGTGTCATGATTACCTTCATATGTTATTCTAAACCCATCCTTTAATATTCAAAGTTTGTCAATTATTATTCTTATCAAACTAAAAAAATTGTTCCTTTTAACTTAATTATTAAAATAAATAATGCATTCATACATAAAACCTAATTTTTATTAGTCCTTTTTAATTTCTAATCAATCAAAAACTCTAAATTTGGTTTGAGGGACCATTTAAAATATGGATCTAGCCATATGTTTTCACCTCATATGTTCAACTTTTTAAAGTTTGTTATATCACTTGATCATAGGTAAATGCAGTAAAAATTGAAATGAAGGTAAATTTAAAAAAAATTGGGAAACATACATATTTGAAATATTTCAAGTAAACATTTATGAACCAAAAAGTGAAAAATATGACTATGCCATGATTTTATTGGCCTTCATCATTATTACATTTTCAAAACTACTGTTTAATATACAAAATTTGTTAATTATTATTCTTCTTAATCAATCTAAAAAAATATCAAATCCTTTTAGCTAATTTGAAAAAAATTGAGAAACATACATATTTGCATTGTTTCAATTAACCATTCACGAACTAGAAAGTGGAAAATATGATTATGTCAGGATTTCAAACTACTTCATCCATTATTACATTTCTAAACCCACTTTTTAATATACAAAGTTTGTGAATTATTATTCTTGGTAAAACTAAAAAAAATATTGAATCATTTTAGTTTAACCATTAAGATAAATAATACATTCATAGCAAAGTTATGAAAAACATCCTAATTTTTATTAGTATTTTTCAATTTTTAATCAATCAAAAACTCTGAATTTGATTTAAGGACCAGATGTTGAAAATATGGATCTAACCATATGTTTGCACCTCATATGTTCAACTTTTTAAAGCTTATTATATTACCTGATTATACGTAAATGCAATGAAGAAATTATGTCATGTTTACGTAAGAGTATTATATGAACTCTATTTCCTGAGAACTTCGAAAGTCATGCTTGATTAGATATCACTATAACAAGTGCCATGAATGTTGATGAGAGAAAAACCTTTAAGGTATGACCACAATATACCTGTAAGAAGACAGGTTAACTACCCTAACAAGTTTCACTCTTTATATTCTAAAACATGATCTTGAAAATTCACTTTGTGAATCTTATGATAAAAAAACATGTATGAGAAACATGTTCAAAACTTTAACATTAATAAAAGATTGTATGGACATTTAATTCATTATTGATTTTAGAATTTTAAATATTTTGTGTAGGTAATATTTGTTCTTAGAATAGCCCTCGGAGAGCAGCTTAATTGGCAAGTGCAGTGAAAATGAAGTTTCAAAGAAGTTTAGAGTTCAACTCCCCCGACTAATCTAGTGTGTAACGCTTGGAGCCGCTATCCACACCTAGATTATAGTGGTGCAAATATAAAATAGTTGTGATATCCATTTTTTATTGATTGAACAATTTAATCCATAAAAAAAAAAATGATGGAATGAATATGCTTTTTAAATTTATTTGAAGTTTTTGAATAATGTAGAAATTGATTCATTTTCATTAATTTAAGATATTACATATAAAATATAAAAAAAAAAAAAAGTTATGCAATATTTATATAAACTACAAGGAAAAACATCTATAGTAAATATTTTATTTTTGTCTACACATTTTTCTAACGCAAATATAGCAAAATTCATTATTGGTTTCACAATATAAAATATTGTGTGTAGGTAATAATTGTGCTTAAAATTTAGGATTTTTTTAATATGAATAACTAAAACCTCCCATTTAGTGTAAATATAGAACAATTTTAAGCATTTTTTAATATATATAACTAAAACCTTCTCTTTAGTGCAAATATAGAATAGTTGCCATCTTTTTTTTTATTTTAAATATAGTATAATTTTAAGCATTTTTTAATATATATAACTAAAACCTTCCCTTTAGTGTAAATATAAAATAGTTACCATCTTTTTTTATTAGTTGAATAATTTAATCTTTTTAAAAAATCGATGAAATGAATATATTTTTATATGTAGAAATTGATTATTTTCATCTTTTTAAAATATTACATATAAAATATAAAATAAAAATGTTGTCATAATTATATAAACCAATTGAAAAATATCTACTCATTATTAACATTATTTTTAAAATATGTATTATAATAAAACAAAATTTATATGCATACAATTAATTTGGATAATTTAATCTTTTAAAAAAATTATTTTAAATTATTTTAAAAATATACATTATAGTAAATCTTTTATTTTGTATGCACATATTAATTTTATTTATATCATATTAAAAATAACACACATTAATTTTATTTATATCATATTAAAAATAAAAGAGTTTTGTTTTGCTTTAAGCATTTGATATGATGATTTAAAACATATCAATCTTGCTTTAAGATTTAAAAAACCATTATAACAATATTCTTTATATCACTTGTTACCAACTACAATATTTATTACTTAATACTTATTATACTTATTGCAAAAAATATACAATTGAACATTATTCAAAATAGATATATATATACATGTAAATACAATTCATCCTATTTCAAAACCAATACAACACATACACAAACAACTTAATAAAACTAACAAAACATACATTTAATATAATTGCAATTCTTTATTTTATGAAACAAAATGTTTCCAACTCCAAACATCTTAATAAAACTAATAAAACATACATTTAATGTAATATTACAATTCTTTGTTTTATGAAACAAAATGCTTCTAATTCAGGGATCGCACCCGGTCTTAGCCACACCAACTCTTAATATGGCTAGATTTTTTGTCCCCACAGGTTTTGAACCGGTGACTTTAACATCACATAGTGCCTTAACAACACACTTCATCACCAACTCTCCTACACCTCGGAAACTCCTTTCATACCCATGTTATTCCTTTAAAGAATAAAGAAAAAACACTACTCAAATATAAAGTAAAAACTTAAAAAAGTCATCATATTTAATGCTCACCATAAAAAAACTATATAAAAAAATGCTCATGGATGCAAAACCTAATCGTGCATGTGAGGCAGTTTATTTTAAAGGGAAAATTAAAAGAGTGTGCATCAATAAGTAAAATATTGATTAAAATAAACATAAATGTTGTATTTAATTAGAAACACAAATTTGATAAATATACATGAAATAAAATTATGATGGGTCGCCTTAAATTGTTTAAGATGAAAGTTATGTTTTCGAAGTTCAGAGATAATTGGTCACATTGTGGAAAAATTCAAGCACTCAAATGCTATACAACCCTTTTGTCTTTAGTGGGGTTATTTTATGGGGTCTTCACTTAGTGAAGATATGATATAACACCTTCATTAGTGGGATATTAAAGAATATCCCTAATTTCACTAGATATTGATAAATACCTCCAAAAATTATTTTGTTGAACCCCCCTCCCAATACATCTTTCCAATAAAATAAACTCCTATTTTTACTAGATATCTCTTTTTATACCCCCTAATACCTATAAACCCCTCGATACCCCACATCCCCCAATACCTACAATATCTTGACTTTATTTTTCACAATTTAAAAACCTCCTTTATGAATGAACATGATAAGATATTGGTGAACAAGGTGAAGCCCCCTTTGAATACTTAGGGTTCTGAAATATTTTGGTGCTCCTATTTTCTTAAATATTCCATTTTCATACAAAACATGTGAATCACTATCCTATGCTTTTGGAAAATTAGAAAAAATAATTTCAACCCCAAAATAATAAATGATAATAATTATATTGTTTTGAATTGCTAACTATATTGTGAATGGACATTAAAATTTGAGTGAATGACTTAGCTCTTCATACATGTAGAAATAGTTATGTTCCATCCATGGGTAAGGCTCTATATTGTATGGAAATGGATCCAAATGTGGATCTACTAACTGTTTTTTTTTAAAGTAGGGTTCTGGATATGGGGAAAGGAGACACCACACAACATTGCAAATGAAAAAACCATTAACCAGAAATAGAGAAAAAATAGATGTCCAAATATGTTTTGTTCCAAATCCTTCTCACAAACCAAAAAATGCAAAGTATCATGAAAAACTGTGTTTCAGGATGGGGGAGTGGTTATTTTATAGGAAAAAGTATGGATTTTTGGACCCATGCTTTGTGGCTCAAGTTGCTTCTTTGGTGCTTCCAAAGAGGAGATGTATCCTAAGAAGATCTAAATCGATATGTGCAGAAACATAGATCTTAGATCATCCATAGTTGATCCTAGTTATTACAGCAGGACTTTAAGATCGGAGAGATATTACAAATATGCAAGAAATACATGTAAGCACATACAATTTGCTTAATTTGTCTCAACCTTTTCTTTGTGGCAAAATTAGATATGGGATAAAATGTTTGTATATGAATAGACAAGAAATAGAAACAAACATTTGTTATAACAAATTTGTTTCCAACTAGTTTGATTGCTATGCAATGTCCCAACGTGACTAGTAAAAGTAAAAGTGGTGAATGGCATAGAAAAACAGTACCTAAAAATATGCCAAACCATGCATAACCTTGAGATAGAGGGAGTAGGATCTGTTGTTTGTGTAACCTATCGTATGTCGGTAGCTTGAAAATGGTTTGTGTAACAAGTTGTAGTGGCTTCCTCTCCTCCTCACTTTAGAATTATGCTATAAAGAGTACCGAGTGGAATAGAACTATGAAGATAATCCCCTTTGGTCATGGAACATATCAAAATAGGTTGGAAATTGGTGAAGAGAAATGAACTCGAGATAGGAGTTTTGAATCAAATGTCTGGGTCGTAGGTGAAATATCATTGAACTAGAGGAGCTCAATGCAACAAAATTTTTGGTGAATCCATTGAACTAGAGGAGCTCAATGCTAACGGTGAGAAATGGATGCACGCATATCAGGGCAAGAACAATTTCCTGATGCAAGTCTGGTCGTCAAATAGCGGTGACTAGTGTTAAATATAATGTAACCTCAATAGGCTGACTGTACACTGCCAGCTGTCTTGGCCAACGATACTTTCTATTCTTGTTTTCCTTGAGCCTATTTAGCTCAGCTATTTCCCTTTGCATAGTACTTCTTCAAAACTTCTTCATGTACTCATTTTGTACTCTTCTTCTTATATTTTAATATACTGTTTTCTGTTCTATTCTTTCTCTCTGCATTTATTGCTTCACAATTTATCATGGTATCAGAGCTTCAACAGTAAGCCTCTTCACACAGGCTGGAGAGCAACACGATCCTCAAATAGCACAGAGCTTACACGGATCTTGAGAGCATTCGACACAGACTTTTCACAAGGCTTGGAGAGCTGTCCATCATACTCTCGAAAGATCCTCGCAGGAAACTTCCATGAGGAAGCAGACCGTCATACGCTCAAAAGTTCAGCGTAAGAAGCTCACACAAGGTCGCAGAGCATACTACGCTCGAATGTTTCAAGGAGCAGAAACACGAGAAGGAAGCAGAGATTGAGAAGGAAGAAATAGTAAATATTCTTGTTCAATTTTCAAAGAATCATCAAAGATTCATGAAGAAGAGCTGTAGGAGGCAGGAACTCTTGAAGAATTCAAAGCATTTGTTCAAATTCGTGAAAGATAGTTGCAGAAAGAAGAAGCTTTTAAAGCATTTCAGAAATCGCTCAAATCTGTCAAAGATTGCAGCAGAGAACAAAGAACTCGTGAAATTCTTTCAAATCTTTGAAAGATTCACGAATTTTTCTTCCGCAGAAGAAAATCCTTGCAAAGGCAGTAAAGAATGCGTCTCAGGTTCAAAGAACAACTGTCGCGGCCATAAGATTTGTCCTGCGAACATATCTGAGGTGGAAATCCAGTTCAGAAGGGACAAAGAGAGCGCGAAAAAGGCAAAAGAATTTCAGCCATTAGATCTTGTGCAGAGGACTGACAGCCGTTGGATTAGTGAGAAAGTGCATGAGGTTTAGTCCTCTGGAGCGCACAGGAGAAATTCGACTTGTGAAGTCACGAAATCATCTGGACCGTCCATCAAGAGATACGTGGCGACATCTCGACATTTCGCTGATTCACAAGGTGTAAAGGTCAGAAGACAGCTGTGAGAATTCGCAAATTGCGAAATCACGAGTTATTCTAGACTGTTGGATCGAGATAGATCATGAGCCATCGATCTGATCCGATCGCAAAATCGGGGATCAGGAGTTGGACGAGCGAAGGAGACTGCTCTCCAAAACCCCGAAACACGAAATTTCGACATCACGTATCGCGAAATCCCGAGAGGATTGTGAGCCGTCCATCTCAGAGGACAAGTGGCAGCAGATCCAAGTGCCATCATTTCAGCATTTAGGAGTTTGGGATATTGGAGGTCTTGTTGACGAAAGGTCACGACACTCCACGACGAAAGTTTCGAAATCCAGAAAAGATCATAGCCGTCCATTCGTTCGGACACGTGGTGGAGATCGAGGAAACCGTCGACATTTCGACTATCGAGGTTTCAAGTTGACAAAGGATTTGGAGTCGCAAGTCACGAAATCGCGAAATGACGATGACCGTCCATCTTTTGGGGACGCATGGCATCAATCCAGGATCTCGGGAAATTTTTCGAAAAAAGTGATTTCGGCAAAATCGGTAATTCGGACTTTGCGTTTTGGAAGCACAACGTGACGAGGAATCACGAGTCGCGAAATACCGATTCACGAAATCCCGATAGGATCTGGACCATCAGATCATCAGCAGATCTGGACCGTTGATTGTCCAACAGGCACATTTCGGCATTTCGACATTTGAAGTCCCGAAAGCACGAAAGAAGGACATCGGGACTCAGCATTTCGAGAATCGTCTTTTCAGAAGTCAAGAGACCAAAAGGTCACGCATTTGAGTCGTGAAACCAAAACTCGCGAAGTCAAAACTCGCGAAATTTTGAATCGCAGAGTTCCGAAGTCACTGCAAATTACACGTAAGAAACAGGTAAATACGAATTTTCTTTCTGTTTTTTGCTAAATTTTTTAAAAATATGGCATCGTCTAGCAATTTAGGACCAACTCAGGGTTTGATTCTTCTTGGAAAGAACTATGAGTTCTGGTCTCTTCGGATGAGATCCTTCTTGCAAGCACAAGAGTGCTGGGATCCAGTGGATCATGGATATGTGGAACCAGATACATCAGACCTGTCCGCCATGACTAATCAATAGAAAATTGCTCAGGCAACGCAAAGAAACAGAGAAAATAAAGATAAATTTTGGATTCAAAATTCTGTGGATGACTCGATTTTCTCAAAAATCACAAGCGCTGGTACTTCCAAACAGGCCTAGGATATCCTTAAATCAGCCTACCAAGGCAATGACAGGGTCAAAACAGTCAAACTGCAGACCTTGAGGACACAATTCGAGACTTTAAGAATGACAGAGTCCAAAATTGTGGATCAGTTCATGACCAGAGTCATGGGCATCGTGAACCAGATCAGATTGACTGATGAAGCCATCACTGATCAATGCATTGTTGAGAAAGTCCTCAAAAGTTTACCCAAGAAATTTGAAATGGTTGTAACACAAGTCCTTGAATCCAAGGATTTGTCAAGTTTTTCAACAGATGAATTAATTGGTTCTCTGGTGACACATGAGACCAGACTGCATCTCACAGATGAGTCAATCGCCAATGCTTTCAAAATGCAATTCTCCTTCAGCAGAGGGAGAGGCAGAGGGTGAGGCAGAGATCACCAAGGAAGAGGGAGCAGTCACAAAAATCCTCATTCCAGTGGAGGACACAGACAACAACAACCGAATCAACACTTCCAAGCACATAGACAACAAAATCAGAATCAGAGTTTTCAACCTCAAAGAGGCAGAGGGAGAAGATCAAATGAGAAATCAAGCATACAATGTTATTGCTGCAAAAAGTATGGGCACTATGAATCTGAATGCAGGAAGAAGAAAACAGATCAACTCTCCGACAGAGCACATGTGTCAAATCACATGGGAGAAAACTCAGCAGGTATGTTTCTTTCATGCCATAAGATTGAACAACAACCTAAAGATCTCTGGTTGTTGGATAGTGGATGAAACAATCACATGATAGGTAACAAAGATTTACTTTCATGCATTGATTCTTCACTCTCATCTGATATTACACTTGGAAATGATTATTTAGTCAAATTTCAAGGAAAATGAATTGTTCCTATTCTTACTAAACAAAATGTAAAGAAAGACATAAACAATGTCTATCATGTTCCAGATCTGAAACATAATTTGCTGAGTGTAGGACATCTCATTGAACATGGCTATAAGGTACTTTTTGAGGGATCATCTTGCAAGATATATGACAAAATCCCAAGCAGAAAATTGATTTCTGAAATCCACATGACTCAGAATAGGATGTTTCCCCTTACACTCAGAACTGCAAACTTGATTCAACCATATGCACAAAGTGCATCCACCCTGAATGAAACTATGGTTTGGCATATAAGATTTGGACATCTACCATTTCAGAGTCTAAGTCTTCTTCAGAAGAACTCCATGGTCAAAGGTCTTCCTATCTTTAAAGAGCAAATTCCCCCATGTGAGTCTTGCATACTTGGAAAACATAAGAGGACCAGTTTTCCACAGT
>SNQJ01S0199608.1:0-17057 GCA_010110895.2 Picea sitchensis | reverse complement strand
TTGCTGCAGTGTTCTCATCACTGATGTCAGATGTCTCGAATGCTCTTCTTCAGTCTTACTGAAGACCAATATATCATCCAAATATATAATCACAAACTTACAAATGAAATCTTTCAATACCTCATTCATCAATCTCATAAAAGTACTTGGGGTCATTTTTCAAGCTAAATGGCATAGAAAGCCACTCATACAACCATTCATTTATCTTGAAGGATGTTTTTCACTCATCACCTTCTCTCATCCTTATATGGTGATATCCACTTTTCAAATATATTTTCAAAAAAAAGAAAATCTCCACTTAAACAATCCATTAAGTCATCCATCGTTGGAAAAAGAAATGTGTACCTGATATTGATCTTGTTTATATCTCTTGAGTATGTACACATTCTCCAACCTCCATCCTTCTTCGAACTCAATACGGTTGGTAATCTTCTTGGACTCAATCTTTCTCTAACCAAACCTTTGTCTAATAAATCCTGGACTTGTCTCTTTACCTCCTCATTCTTTTGAGGTGTCAATCTATATGCTTCTTTGTTCGACAGACTTGCTCCTGTTATTAGATCAATGTGATGGTTGATAGTCCTGATGGGTGGAAATGAATTAGGTAACTCATCCACTAATATGTCAAAAAAATTCTCTAACAACTCATGAACTTCTTCAATAATATCATCCATAGAAGTACTTGTGAGGATGACTCTGGGTCTCCTCACTACAATAAAATACATCTCTTGTTCCTTCTTGACTTCACTCAAGATTTATTTCCCACTCGTGAGACGTATACATATGTTGGCTTCTTTCTTTACTTTCTTCTCCTCATTTTGTAGCAACATGTGTGTCCTACCATTATTCTCCAAAGTATAAGTATTTTTTCTCCCATAATGAATGAAATTCTTGTCAAACTGCCATGGTCTCCCCAACAAAACATGACATACATCCATGGGAATCACATCACACAAAATCTCATCTCTATATCCTCCTATTTTAAATTAAACTATGCATTGTTTAGTTACTATTACCTGGTGTCCTTTCTACAACCATGAGACTTTATACAACTTCAGATGTGCAGTTTCCTCTAGCCCCAATTTCTCCACCATCTATGTGGATACTAAATTATCAGTGCTCCCACTGCCAATTATCACTTTTCATACCCTATTTTTAGTCATGCAAGCAGTCCTAAATAAATTGTTCCTTTGCATTGGCTTTTCAACCTCTGGCTCTAGCTTTAAGAGAAATTTCTTCAACATCAGAGATTTTCCATCTTTTTCACCTTTTTCTTCAACATTAAGCTTCTACGCTTCCGAAATGTGAGCTTCACCTCCTTCTTTATTTTTCTTGAGGAATTCCCAGGACATGTGTCATGTCTTTCCACAAGCATAACACTTTAAATCTCCTCCTCTTCCTCAAGGAAAATAATTTCTTCCACTAGATTGTCTCCCACGGGAACTTCCTCCTCTTTCTGAGTGACTATATGGTTTTTCAGTCTCACCCTTAGGCCTCTGTGACTTGTCATGGACAATTCCCTTAACTTTGTTTGGACTTCTTCCTCTACTTCGTTAGTTCTACTTTCTGGCCAAATTTGACTCTACCTTTAGTGCAATATGATAACCATCCTCCACTATCCTCATTGTCATCATTTTGATTTCATACTGGATCTCATTCCTCAGGCCATTTATATACCTGGAAACTTTCTCATCATCTTTCTCCCTCTGTTCATTCTTGATGTTCAGCCTGTAAAAATCCTATGTGTATTCTTTCACTGCCATTCCCTTCTATCTCAGGTTCTGTAATTTCACGAAACAATTTATCTAATAATCCTTGGGTATGAACTTACCCTTCAGCTTGGCTATCATTCTATCCCAATTCTTGATTTTTTGTTTGCCTTTGCATCTTTTATCAGCCTGGAATTCATCCCACCACATCCTTCTTGTATCGATAGAATCAAGTACATCTTCATCAAGCGACCACTTTGGAGGTGCCTCACCTTTCTCAAGGTTACAAGTTAAATTTGATATTCCCTTATTTGAAAGACGGATGAATCGGTAGCCCTAGAAAATGGTTAACTTCTGCTAGAAGGTTATTTCTCACGATTCCGCGATTTTTTCGATAAAGAAAAGATCACTATACACTCCTTAAATCATCCCCTCATGTCAAACATTGGTGGGAAACTTCTTGGGAGAAAAGTTCCACAGTCTGGAATATATGGGGTCGATCCCGCTTTGGATTTTTTTGTGGATGCGATTAAGGAAAAATACTACAGTGGAAACTATGAGGGACGATTACATGGGATGTACGAGGTGGGGGCCAAAGAGTTCAGGAGTTCATATTACCTTCCATGCTTTCATAATTTGGGTATCAAAGTCTCGGCGACATTTGGTTCCTGAATCTGATTGGGGCTCTACCACGGATACATCCAAAATTAAATAGATTTTCTAGACATCTCATCACTCGTTGTTGATTATTGATATGCTCTTAAAATCGAGGCAGAATTTAAAGCACTGAAAAATGGGAGTTGGATACGCAAATCCACAAGAACTAAAATTATGACAAATATGGCCCTAACAAAAAATATCCTAAAAACCAATCCAAGAAACAAAAAAATAAAAAAAAAAAAAAAAAAAAAAAAAAATGGTGCAATTTCCACAAAATCCCCAGCACAACACCGATGAATATCCCTCAAAGCGATGGTGGAGGCCAAGATAAAAGACAAGGAGCCAAACCACGATTCAGAATCGATTACGAAAATACTGTAAAGGGAAAGATCATTGTATGACATACTTGCTATTGTTGCAAGCTGCCAACAATTCCAACCATAGAACAAGGATCCAGAGATAGGGAGGCGCCTTTTCATTCAGATTTGGGTGAAGGGACCCCTCGCATTTATTACTGATTCGCAGGTAGTGAGAAGAACCTCATCTCGGTCATCAGCGGTTAGGTTGTCAACAAAACCATCCACAACCATACAACATGGTGAAGCTTCACGCAAGGATGAGATCTCCCATGTCAGCCAACAGTAATGCGATTGTCATGTGGCATCTAACCCTTCAAAGAGACGGGGTATTATGTGATGTTGCTCCTTTGGATGTTTGTGATGTTCTCTTGGCCAGCCATATATGTGGAAGCCATGTTGTTTATGAGTCTCAACCAGTAATGTCATTGTCACTTTGGGAGTCATCTCGAGAATACGGAGTGGTTAGACTATTGTGCTGCCACAAAAAGTGTGGGAGGTAGTATCTCATACTGAAAGATTTAGCTTCTTCACAATCTATTTCAAAAGGAACAAAGGGACAACATAGCCACTCTGATTATTGCCCCAAGAACCAACTTCTATCCAGCGAGCCCAGTGGAAATGGGCTACCATGAATTACCAAGATTCCTTTTGCATGTCATACTCTCATGTATCTCAACTTGTTGAACAACCTTAACCTCAACATGTTGTTGTATTTCCATAAAGCTGAGCGGTAGCGGCGTCTCCGATTAAGACAAGCAACTCACCAAGATCTTGGTCGACGGCAGCTTTTCCTTCTCCCCCAGGAACTCAATGTAATAGAGACCATTGCTTCTTAAGGATGGAGTATTGGCCGTCCAGGTGGATATCGGTGGCCACCCACCTTTCGGTAAAACCCAAAGCAGTTTCCACAACAATTTTGGCAATTTACTATTTCTAGCAGTTTTTTACTTTCGGGGCCATTTTGGGGGAATAAATGAAGGTTTTTTTTTGGTATCAAGCTCCTTAATGGTAGTTGAAGGCATGATTTATCCTCAAAATTAATCTCCTCGGCCGATGCCTTTCCAACGAGCTATCACATGCCTAAAACAAAGATGCATTATGCAAAAGTTATGACCCGGAGTTGATGTACTCACTTACCCAAATGGGGCCCATGACTTTTGATGTTTCAACTCCTAGGGGTTGAGTTTTTGGATGTCTAGGGTTTTAGAAATTCCCCTTCTTATTATAAAAAGGCTAGCTACTTGAGCCTCATTTTAATCATCTTCTTTAACAGTGTGAGTAGCCATCACATCTCTTCCAGGAGATAAAGCGCCACCATTCTAGCAAGTCTTACACCTTATTTTTACATTCTATGTACATTTATTTGATTAATAAAATCACATTAACTACTGTATATCTATGTTTTATGGTTGCATCTATAGTGCATTTCTATTACTCAATGTGAATATCTACAATATCTCTATACGTTTCTTTATTATATCTTAGCTCTCATTTCCCGTTCGAGAAAATAATCACGGATCGATGGTATCCCGGTGGGGTTGCTCTTGATCTTTTTAGAATTACGTAATATCCCGGATGAGATTAAAGGTATAGAAATTTGGGTCTCAATGTTGTCTCTCTTAGAGAGAAAATCTCTTTCGCACACCAAAGAAACCGTTATTAGGCGTAATAAAAGAAAAATGATGGAGCATATGATCCTATCAATCTATTGCTTGGAGAGCAGAAGCTCTCCACAGTGGCCGGAAGGATGGAGAATTTTCCCACATCCTTCAACACCTGTAGATAGCATCAGAGATGCATATTCATCAAGTGGCCACTTTGGGCGCCTAAGCCTTTCATAGGTTACAAGTTAACTTTGATATTACGTATTTGGAAGGGATAGATGAATCACTGACCCTAGAAAATGGTTAGCTTTGTTCGAAGGTTATTCCTGGATTCTAATTTTTTTTCTGACAAAGAAAAGATCACCTTCCACACTCCTTAAAGCTCTCCCTCATATTCAAACATTGGTGGGAAACTACTTGGAGCAAAAGTTCCACAGGAGAGTCTGGAATATATCGAGGCTGATCCCACTTGGGATTTTTGTGAGGATGCGGTAAAGGAACAATATTACCACATTTGGAAACTGGGAACAATACATGAGATGGACCACACATGGCAAGAGAGGGGCCAAGAAGTTTGAGAGTTCACCAATACCTTCCACCTTGCGCAAGATAGGTATCAAAGACTTGACGACATTTGGTTATGAAATACCAGGGGGCTCTACATAGGTCCCCATCCGATTGAAATGGTTGCTCTAAACATCTCATCACTTGGTGTTGCTTATCGATACATTGTTAAAATCGGTAATTTAAGCCTTGTGGAGACAAGCGGGGTTGAGATTACGCAAATGTGCAACAACCAATTATGACAAAGACGACCCTAACAACTAGCCTCCAGAAAATTATTCCAAGCCATAGGAAAATAACATCAATGGTAATATGAAGAAGGACACTAGAATGTATTGTGATTTCCACAAAATCCCACAGTAGAGATAAAGACAAGGGCCAATTCAATTGATTTGATTAAGAAAATTGTAGTGAGACGGTCGGTGACCACGGATTACTTTATTGTACAACTTTAAAATTCAACTAGCAAGACCAGCGAGATC
The DNA here is from genome assembly GCA_010110895.2 of Picea sitchensis. NCBI lineage: Eukaryota > Viridiplantae > Streptophyta > Pinopsida > Pinales > Pinaceae > Picea > Picea sitchensis. The sequence goes on along the minus strand of SNQJ01S0199608.1, from coordinate 11,679 downwards.
CTGAAGAGGGAGCACCTTTTTCATTCGCAGATGTGGGTGGGGACCCGCTACATTTCATTGTTGATTGAGAGCGGAAAAGACCTCTCCATCTCGGTGGGGTCATCAGCGGAGTTAAGGATTGTCACGACAACACCACACCTGACTCTCTACAACGTAATTTGCGAAGCTGCCAGGATGAGATCTCGTCAACCAACAATTTGGTTGTCATACGACATCCAACCCTTCAAGGAATGAGGAATTATTATGTGATGTTACTCCACTTGATGTTTGTGATGTTCTCTTGGGCCAATATATATGTGGAAGCATCATGTTGTTTATGAGTCTCGACCCATTAGTGTCATTGTTACTCTTGGGGTTCATATCTATAGGATACTAGAGATAGTTATGACTATTGTCTCGATAAAATAGTGTCGTAAAGTAATCTATCATACCACAAAGCTTAGCTTGTTCAAAATCTGGGAAGAAGGTGGACATAAGGACACTGCAACCAGTATATCCTTGGCTCGAGACCTTTCTATCCTATAGAAACATATTGCAAAAGAGAATGTTTATTCACTACAAGGGTTCCTACAAACTACCCAGTCAAGACAAGATATAGTAGGTTGGTTGAATGGATTCAATCCCTCCAACAATAGGTTCGTGAGAGCCTTTAACAAGATAAGAAACACAACTTTTCCAGCAAGGCATGCAACTCAGCAAGATTCAGATTTAGTAAATGCTTTTTCCTCTCCCCAAAGAACTCAGCGTAATGGATACCATTGCTTCTAAAGGAGGGAGTATTGATGGGGAATTGGATATTGGCTGACAACTCCACCTTTTCCAAATGGCTCAAAGCAGTTTTGGCAATTTTGTAATTTACTATTTTTAGGGTTTTAACTTCAGGACCATTTGAGGGGCCAAATGAAGGTTTTTAGATAGAGGTTCTCAATTGCGCTAAAGGCATGATTGATTCCTAAAAATTAATGTCCTTGATGATACCTTTGCTTGAGCTATCTGAAGCCTAAAGAAAGGCGGTCATTATGCAAAGTTCTGACCAGTGAGTTGATGGCTGCTCCTTTCCTTAATAGACCCACATGAGGTTTTGGCACTTCATCTCCTAGGGTTGGGTTTTTGGATGTCTAGGGTTTTGGAATTCCTAATTATTATAAAAATGCCTTTACATCCTCATTTGTAATCATCTTCTTGAATGAGGTAATTCGTCCACATCTCTTCTTAGAGATAGTATGCCACCATTCTAAGCGAGTCTTTCACTCTACGTATTTTTAAGGTCTCTATACATTTCTTTGATTAATAAAAATCGTGTATGCTCTCGTGTTTATGGTTTCATCCTCTGATACATTTCTGTTATATTATTGAATATCTGGAATATCTTTGTGTATTTCTTTTATTATATCTCCACTCTCATTCGTGTGAAAATAATCCATATCAGTGGTATCGAAACATGTTGATCTTGACGTTTTTGATTAACATGTCCCAGATGGGTACAAGTATAGAAGTTGTTTCTTGAGATTGTCTCTCTTGAGACAATCACTCTTTGACCTGAAACCCTCAATGGTAGGAAGAAAAGAAAAGTGATAGGCGGTGATCTATCAATTTGTTTAGCGAGCAAGCTCTCATGCGATCTGAGGGATGAAATGATGGAGAATTTGCCCACATCCTTCAATGTCGATAGCATCGGGCACATCTTCATCAAGAAACCAATTTGGAAGCACCTCTCATTTCAGTAGCTAGGTAACTTTGATATTCATGTATTTGGAAGGACGGATAGATGTAGAAGCCTAGAAAATGGTTAACACTACTAGAAGTTATTTCTCATTCCCTGAGATTTTTAGAGCCAATAAAAAGATCCACCTTCCCTCTTTAAATCTCTCCCTCATGTGAAACATTGGTTGGAAACTTACTAAGAGCAAAGCTCCATAGAGGAGTGGAATATGGAATTGAATACCAGTTTTTTTTTGGATGCGGTGAAGGAATAGTATTACCTTGTTAGCAACTATGAGGACCGATACATAAGATGGACCACAACTGCGAGAGGGGCCAAGTATTTCTGTAGTTCACCAATACCTTCATACCTTGTGCACCAAAATTTGGGTATCCAAAGAGACTCTAATGACATTTGGATACGAAATACCATAGGGTTACTTGATTACATCGGACTAAATGCATTTTGGATATTTCATCACTTGAATTGTTGCTTATCGATATGCTATTAAAATCGGCAATTTAAGCACCGGAACAAATGGGAGTTAGTGCAAATCCTGACAAAGCGAGGAGGTATGACAAGAAGGAACTAACAAACCAATCTCACGGAAACTAGTCCAGAGACCACCGAAGAAAGGGTCGGAGACAAAGAAGGACATCGGAAATGGTGTGATTTCCAAAAGCCAGGGCACAACGCGATGAATGTTTCTCAAAGCGGGTCATTGGTGGCGAATAAAGACAAGGGCAAACCCTGATTCAAAATCGATTAAAGAAATCTTGGTAAATGGCAGTCATTGGTGAGACCCAGCGATATTATGCTTAAAGCGCAACAATTCAACCAAAGGTACCAACATATCCGTAGAAGGTGAGATCCTTTTCTACTTGCATATGTGGGTGAATGGTGCTCTGCTACATTTCATTTTTTGATAGCGAAAGCCAGAAGATACTCATCTAAACAGAGGTCGTCAAATAGATGGTATTGTCAGCAACACCACCACCCACAACCATACAACATCGGTGGCCATGGGGATGAGATCTCCATGTCGGCCAACAATGTCAATTGTCATCACGACATCTGTCCCTTCAAGGACAAGGTATTAAGTGATGTTGCTCCCTTTGAATTTTTTGATGTTCTCGGGCTGACCAGCGCTATATGTGGAAGTGCCATGTTATTTATGAGTTTCGACCAGTAGTGTCATTGTCAGTTGGGGGGTGGCATCTATAAAGAATACCGGTGGTTTACATTCTTGTACCACCTAAAAGTGTCCACAAAGACACTTGCAACCACTACAGTTTACTAAACATATTCTATCCAACAAGCGAGGGTCAATAGGAAGCAACAAAGGTGAAAGATTACGCCATACATCATCCCTCTCATGTATCTCGGCTTGTTGGACAACCTCAACCTCAGCGGGTTAAGTGACAAATTTCCTGAAAGCTGACCGGTACTAGCGTCTCGATAAGACAAGCAGCTCACCAAGATGAAATTCAACAAACACTTTTCCCTCTCCCAGGGAACTCAACACAATGGAAAAAATTTCTTCATGGGAGGACTGATCAAGAGGGATATCGGTGGCCACCACATTTACCAAATGGCTCAAAGCAGGTTTTGACAGTTTTGGTAATTTACTATTTTCAATGGGTTTTTAACTTCCATAGCCATTTTGAGGACCTAAATAGATGTTTTTGAGATCGAAGTTCTCAATTATAGATGAAGAATGATTGAGCACCTAAAATAAATCTCCTTGATGATATCTTTTTCCAATGAGCTATCACAGCTTCATGGAGATGCGGTATGCAAAGTTAAGGCAATACAGAGTTGATGTACTCACTTACCAAACAGGGCCCACAGCAGCTTTAGTTACTTCATCTCCTAGTGTTATGTTTTTTGGATGTCTAGACTTTTGGGAATTTTTTCTTATTATAAAGGGCCTTCCTTATGTATTGTAATCATCTTCTTACCCGAATGCAGTGGCCGAATCACATCTCTTCTCGAGGAGATAGGCGCCCACCATTCTATGAGTCTTTCTTTCTACATATTTTCTGATTCCATACATTTCTTTGATTTAATAGAAATCATGTATTACTCTATATCTGTGTTTATGGTTTGCATGTCATTACATTTACATTTATATTATTGAATATCTTGCAATATCTACATTGCATTTTATTTATTATATCTCCAATCCCATTTCATGCCAAAAATAATCCCGGTCCGATTGGTATCGAGGCGGTGGTCTTGATCATTTTTCGATTGCATGTCCCAAATTGAGGTCAGAGTAGAAATTTGTTGGGTATTGAGCTTGTCTCTCACCGGAATACAATGCATCTCACACACAAGAAACACTTAATGGCGGAAGAAAATAAAAATGTTGGAGCAGACGATCCTATCAATCATTTGCTTGAGCAAGCTCTCTCCTGCTTGATAGAGGACGAAAGGATGGAAATTTGCCCATCATTCAAGTACTCACAGAGTAGCATGAGGGCACATCTTCATCAAACGACCACTTTGGATCACCTCTCCTTTCAAGGTATAGGTTCGTTGATATTCTTGTGTATTTGAAGGAAAGATAGATCTGAGAAACCCTAGAAAATGGTTAACTCTACTAGAGATTATTTCACATTCCTACAAATTTAATGGCGATGAAAGTATCACCTCCACACTCCTTAAAGTTCTCCCCATGTTAAACATTGGTGGGGAAACTAAGGAGAAAAGTTCCATAGAGAGGGTTTGGAATATATGGGGCCGAACACACTTGAGATTTTGGATCTGATAAAGGAATAGTAATGCAGCTGTTGGAAACTATGAGGACGATTACATGAGATGGACCACTGCTGTGACATATAGGGGCCAAGCAATTACGGAGTTCACTAATACCTTCCATACCTTGTGCACCAAGATGTGTATCAGGAGTCTAAATGACATTTGGTTCTTAAATACCATGGGGCTCTACATGAGATACATCAATTTGAAATCAATTTTCTTCACATCCTCATCACTCGGTCTTGCTTATCGATATGTTATTAAAATCGGGCAGAAATTTAAACTACTAGAACAAAGCAGGAGTTGGTCTACAAATCCATAACTATTTGAAATTATTGACAAAGAGAGGCCCTAACAAGCAGGTCTCACGAAAACAGGTCAAGACAGGGAAAATAATGGTCCACCTTGAAGATAAAGAGGGACAGAAAAATGTTGTGATTTCCACAAAAGCCCTAGCACAACACCGATAAATATCACTCAAAATAGTCATTGGTGAATTCGAGGATAAAATACAAGGGCGAACCTACGATTCGAATATGATTCCTAAAATATTGTTAAAAGGATAGATCATTGATGCATACCCACTTGCTATTGTTGCAACCACAACAATTCAACCAGGAAAAACCAGCGGATCAGAGGAAGGTGACCACCTTTTTCATTCAAAGATGTAGGTGAAGGGTACTACTTGCATTTTATTGTTGATTACGGAAGCCAAAGAACCTCATCTGAAATGAAGGTTGTGAACAATTAGGATTGTGATCTTGCGAGGAGACATACATGTAATGAGCTTGTATGAGGCAATGAGCCCGGCTGAACTAATAACTAATTTTGAAATTTCCTTGAAGTGATGCACAATCTTAAATGAAGTCATTAACAAGAAGCACACTCGTAAAATGTAAACAGACCAGAAATTTTTTCTCGTCCTTAGTAGGTAGAAGAATTTAAAAGTAGTTAATGCAAGAGTAGATGGAATTCAATTCTAGATTAGACAACTTAGAATGAAAGAGGGAAACAAAATATAGACACACTCATCGTGTATTGTAACATTATCATGAAAAGAAGAGCATGATGATTATGCCAATTGAGAGCATAAAAGAGAAGCAGAGAGCTGTGTAAAAGAACACCCATGTACAAATATTTGGATTAATAGAAGGAGTTGATTCAAAATCATGGTTTTGTGTTGTTTTCTCTATGTATTGATATTATTATGCTCATGAATGACTTTGCTTATTATTATACATTTTTCTTTATAATTTGTGTATATGATTTCATGGTTTGAGTTTGAAGTTTGAAAGGAAGTAGGAATGAGTTCAATTGTTTCTCTATCTGAACAAAAAGGGTTCTACCAAAGTCACCGGTCAATTGTCAGTGGAGTTCATTGAAAAATGGCTACCTGGAGATAGTAGATAGATTTTGCTCTCATTCACTCTGAGTTGCACCAGAACTGATGCGAGGCCGTGCAAGGTGCAGGCAGTGGCTGTTAGGGGCTAGCTACTTTGTGACTATCTTGCCTTGAGGTCGAAGTAAATTCGACGCAGAGTGTCACAGTTCTGAGAGTCTGGCGCAAGAGTCTTCTCTAAGACTAGAAGTCGAAGACAGTTCAGAAGGATTTTAAATATTCAAAAGGTCGTTGAAGGCAGGGAAAAAGGACAAGTACCTCGAGAATTTTACAGAGGCGTGGCTAAGTTCTTGTATAAAGGGGCGGATTGGGAAGCAGCCTAGTCCCGGTTGTCTGGCGAGAGGTTCGAGCAAACCCAGTGAAATTCGAGGGAATCTGACGATATAATGGCCCGTCGAGAGATCCTTGAAGAGCAAAGGGAGATCTGACAGTATTCGAAGGTTCAAACCCTCGGGAAGCCCTTGAGATCATTAGATCCCGAGCCACAGAACCCGTTAAATTTACATGTGGAAACCTCAGGAGGCGCAGGATCGTAGATCTGAGCCACAAGGACCGTTGAATTTACATGTGGAATTCCATATCGGGGTTTCATAGGTTGAAGTCCCGTGAACACTGCAACAGGAATTGTGAAATCACAAAACATGATATCCCGGCAGCCAAGAGGATTTGTGTGGGGCCACAGTGGAGTTAGTGAAGTGGACAGGTGGCAAGCTAATTCGGAGTTTCATGGGGAGAAGTCTCGAACTCATTACATCAAGATTTGCGATACCGCGAAGTCCAAAATCCCGACAGGATTGAGGTAGCGTTGAAAGGTCAACCTCGCGAAGTGTATCGAAGTTTCATAAAATCAAGATTCGGGAGTCAGAGGACCAAGTTGTTTGACATCGCGAACGCCGAAATCGCGATAGGGAAAATTCCGAAAGGGAAAGAGAAGGTCAGCATTGACTGTCGTCGCATATTGGGGATTCGAGAAACAAACGCTCGACCTATGACATCACGAAGTTGCGAAGTCCGATCTCCCAAGTATAAAGAGGGGATCCCGTGAGAGTTGTTGTGGGTGCAGATTTCCCGATAGGGAAATATAAGAGTGGTTAGAGTTCTTCGGGCCAATAGTGAAAGAAGATTTTGTGTCAATGTGGACCTTCCAACCCGCGGGTTGAGAGGTATAGGGTGTCGATATCATTTGTGGTATCAGAGCACATAAAGGTTCTTTTCTTTCTGTAGTAGAGAAGAAAGGAGAATTCGCCATGCTGCCAAGGAGAAGGGACATGCAAACACCCGATCCACTAGAGGATAGAGAAATGTCGAGAAGAAGAGGCAGGCAGATGATAGATCTAGCTATGGAGAGAGAAATGTGTGATCTACGAGCTAGAATTGAAGACATGGAGACAGCGCAAAGACGCACAGTCAGTGCTGGGGATCTTAGTGATTCCGAGAGTGAAGTTGAGGCTGAACAAAAAGAAGAATTTGTAGCTGAAGATGCATCAAACAAGAGTTTCATCAGAGCTATTGCAAGGATGGGTGAAAGAACAAAGATGGACATTCCAGTTTATGAGGGAAACTTGGATGCAGAGGAGCTTCTAGACTGGATTAGAGCTTTGGACACATACTTCGACTATGAAGATGTCGAAGAGGACAAGAAAGTCAAGCATGCTGTCACAAGGTTGAAAGGACATGCATCATTGTGGTGGGATGAACTACAAGCTGATAGACACTGCAAAGGCAAGCAGAATATCAAGAGCTAGGATAGAATGATCGCGAAGATGAAGGAAAAATTCATCCCTAGAGACTACCAAATTACTTTGTTCAGGAGAATGCAGAACCTGAGATAGAAGCTGATGACAGTAAAAGAATACACTGAGGAATTCTACAAGCTGAACATCAACGCAGGTCATCGGGAGAGCGATGATGAAAAAGTTTCCAGATACATGAATGGCCTGAGATATGACATTCAGGATGACATGAGCATGGTAACCATCAGAACGGTGGAAGATGCGTATCATATGGCTCTGAAAGCAGAAGAGAAGTTGAGCCGAAAGTAGAGTCAAAGAGGCTGAGGCAGAAGTCAGCCCAGAGGCAAATCAGTTTCCCAGGATAAGTATCAGAAGCCCAAGGAATATTGGAAGAAACCTCAGACTCGAACTGAGAGAGGTGGAACCTCATAGAGAGGGAAATATGTTGAACAGAGAGGACAACATACTGAGCAGAGAGGAGATTATGCTGACAGTAACACTTTTCCTCGTACTAGAGGTAGAGGAAGAGGAAGAGGTGGAGTAATAACATGCTTCACATGTGGAAAGAATGGGAACAAGTCTTATGAGTGTCCAGACAAGAATAAATAAGGAGCATAATCTCACATCACCGAAGCAAAGAGGCGGGATGTTGAGTAATAAGACACCGAAGGCGGAAGATCGCTGATGATGCGGAAAGTCCTTTTGACACCCGAGAAGGAGGTGGAGAGTTCAGTCCAAAGGACCATACTTTTCAGGACTGCTTGCAAGACCAAGGACAGGGTATGCAAGGTCATTGTAGATAGTGGTAGCATAGATAATCTCGTTTCTACGGAGATGGTAGAAAAGCTGGAGCTGGAGACGACTGGTCATCCAAGCCCATAAAGAGTTTTGTGGCTACAGAAAGGACACCAGGTAACTCTCACTAAACAATGTTTAGTTGAACTTAAGATAGGAGGATATAATGATAAGATCTTATGTGATGTCATTCCTATGAATGTTTGTCATCTATTGCTGGGTAGACCATGGCAATATGACAGAAATGTGATTCATGACGAGAGAATGAACACATACACCCTGGAGAAGAATGGGAGGACTCACATGTTGCTTCCAATCGAGGATAAGGAAGTGATGTCGGAAGTAAGCAACACTGTACTTCTCATGAGTGGGAAGGAAATTCTTACAGAGGTTAAGAAGAAGGAGGATACACAGTTTATTGTGGTCAGAAAACCGAAGATTGTTTTGATCAGCACAAGGGTGGATGATTTACCAGACGAAGTTCAGGAACTGCTGGAAGAGTTCGTTGACATAGTAGTGGATGAATTACCTCGTTCGTTGCCACTGATTAGAAGTGTGAGTCACCATATTAATCTCATACCAGGAGTCAGTTTTCCAAACAAAGCCGCGTACAGATTGATGCCACAAGAGAATGAAGAGGTTAAGAGGCAAGTCCAAGACTTGATGGACAAAGGTTTAGTCAAGGAGAGATTGAGTCCATGTGTTGTTCCAACAGTACTTAGTCCGAAGAAAGACAAAGGATGGAGGATGTGTACTGACTCGAGGGAGATCAACAAGATAACCATTAGGTACATATTTCCATTGCCGAGGATGGATGATCTGATGGATTGCTTGAGTGGGGCAAAGTATTTTTCAAAGATTGATTTGAAAAGTGGTTATCACCAGATCCGTATGAGAGAAGCTGATGAATGGAAGACAACATTAAAAAAAAAACGAAGGGTTGTATGAATGGCTTGTTATGCCGTTTGGATTAACAAACGCGTCAAGTACCTTCATGAGGTTGATGAACGAAGTCCTGAGGGAGTTCATTGGAAAATTTTTCATTGTGTATTTGGATGACATATTGATCTACAACAAAATAGGCGTAGATCATCTGAAGCATTTGGCTACAGTGATGCAGAGATTACAGTAGGAGAAGTTTTTGATAAATGTGAAGAAGTCCTTATTCATGAAGACAGAGCTCATCTACTTGGGGGTTTTTATTTCTGCAAATGAGATGAGGATGGATCCAGATAAGGTGGAAGTGATCAAGAATTGGCCATCACCGAAGAATATCTTTGAGGTGAGGAGTTTTCACAGATTGGCTAGTTTCTACCGAAAATTCATCAGGAATTTCAGTGGAATTAGTGCTGCGATGATGGACACAGTGAAGAAAAGACACAAGTCTTTTCACTGGACAGAAGAGGCTGAAAAGAGATTTAATCTGTTGAAGAGGAAGATAACAGAACAACCAGTTCTGGTGTTGCCGAATTTCCAGAAGACATTTCAAGTGAAATGTGATGCAAGTGGATTTGCAATTGGGACAGTCTTGAGTCAGGAAGATAGGCCAATAACATATTTTAGCGAGAAGCTGAATGAAGAGAAAGTGAAGTACTCCACTTATGATAAGGAGTTTTATTCTATCATATAGGCATTAAAGAAATGGAGGCATTACTTGATCCAGAAAGAATTTGTCTTATACAGTGACAATCATGCATTGCAGTTTGTGACTCAACAGGAGAAGTTGAATCAGAGACATGTTAAATGGGTTGAGTATATGCAAAATTTCACTTTTGTGATTAAACATATTTCGGGTACCGCTAACAAAGTTGTTGATGCTTTGAGCAGGAAGTGTTTGTTGTTGCAGGAGTTCAAAGTCAAAACATTGGGTTTTGATGACCTCAAGGACATGTACGCAGATGATCGGGATTTTAAGGAAGCGTATGAAGCTACTGAGAATCCAATTCTCAGAGATAGAAACCAATGGGTAGAATACATGATCCATGACAGATTATTGTTTAGAGGTAATCAATTGTGTATTCCAAAATGCTCTATGAGGGAGAACTTGCTAAAGGAGAAACAAAGTGGAGGATTGGCAGGGCATTTTGGTCACAACAAGACATTCACAAAGCTAATTGAGTCATACTTTTGGCCGGGAATGCAAGCAGATGTCAAGAGATTCGTGGATAGATGTAGAATTTGTAAGCATTCAAAGTGAAGGAAGAAAAATGCGGGGTTCTATCAACCATTGCCCATACCAGAGAGGTCGTGGGATGCAATCAACATGGATTTTGTATTGGGTTTAACAAGAACACAAAGAGGTTTTGACTCAATCTTTGTGGTGGTAGATAGTTTTTCCAAGATGACACACTTCATTCCATGTCAGAAGACCAGTGACACAACTCACATTGCGAATCTGTTTTTCAAAGAGGTCATTCGACTTCATGGCTTACCAAGAAGCATAGTTTCAGATCGAGATACTAAGTTCATAGGTCATTTTTGGAGGACCTTATGGAAAAGGCTGGGAACTAACTTGTCCTTTAGTTCAGCTTATCATCCTCAGATGGATGGACAGACATAAGTGGTGAACAGAAGTTTGGGAGACTTGCTGAGAAGCTTGGTGACAGAGCACCACAGCCAGTGGGACAATATATTACCACAGGCAGAGTTTGCTTATAACAACTCAATTAACAGGAGCACAGGACAGAGTCCATTTCAAATTGTCTATGGCCTGAAGCCGAGAGGAATTTTTGAACTGAGGGATTCAGAACAGACTGTGACTAGGAGCTCTAGTGCAAAAGAATTCATAGAGGCGATGAAGGAACTTCATAGCTAGGTGAAGCAATGATTGTTGAATTCAAGTTAGGAGTATAAACGCAGAGCCAAACAACATAGAAGACAACTTCAATTTGAGGTTGGTGACTTGATTTTGGCACATTTGTGAAAAAAAGGTTCCTGAGAGGAACATATAATAAGCTGAAAATGAAGAAAATCGGACCATGTAGGGTCTTGAAGAAATTTGGGGCGAATGCTTACGAGATTGAATTACCCGAGGGGATCGAAATTTCTCCGATATTCAATATCTCATATTTGTACCCATATAAAGCTGAGGAAACAGGGACTGGAGATGAGCATCCAATGATCTAGTGGACAAAGTGGATGTCAGTTGCAGATAAACCACAGATGGAGCACATACTGGATAAAAGAGTGAGCAAGAAGACCAGGCGGAAGCAATACTTTGAGTATCTGGTCAAATGGAAAGGCCATCCAGTTGAAGATGCCAGCTGGGAGAATGAAGCAGAGATACA
>SNQJ01S0199607.1:0-17057 GCA_010110895.2 Picea sitchensis | reverse complement strand
CGCTTTGGAGATGCAGCGATCAGAGCTTTAAAGGCTAAGATCTCCGGTGGCAGAATGAGGGGAGGGGCAGAGCCCCCGCTGGAGGCCATTGGTGTTGCTCTGCTGAGACTCTACATCCACGGGGTCGTAGGCTTTCTCCCAATAGCCCAGGGACTCCAATCTTCGACTGAGGCGACTGCTGGAGCAGCGATGGGAGCGCTGACCTGCTGCCAGAGGCGCAGGGAAGGGTCGGAGCTAGGTCTTCTGCAGATCGGGCGATTTCACCGTTCTCAGAACCCGATCGAAAAATCGTTTTCGAGTCTTGATCCCTTTGGTGATTTTAAAAACATACCAAAGGAATCATTTCCAAGCTCATGAGACAAATGGGCTACAACAACCAAGTGTTAGGAAAAAGAATCATGAAATATTTTAACTCTTGCTTCTTTTGTTCAAATATTTCTTCGTCCTTCCTTTTGGTCTGATCTCTTTCAATTCAAGGTTTTCCTAGTAATATAGAAAATGGAGCGTTGTTCTCAGTAAATTTAGGAATCTCAAAATCTTCCTTTGTCGAAGTTCTATTGTCATTCATAGATATATGGATGAGCTTCTCACATAGGGTTATTAGTTTTCCTCTGAATAATCCTATTCCTCCCAATGAAGGAATCATAGTAGGCTTCCCTAAAAGTTCCCAAGTTCTTTTTGTCATGATATTCACCTGTGTTTCCTCATCCAGAACGTAGTCAATGTCGAAGTCTCCTATTCTTGATTCTATGCATTCTTTTTCTTTGAATATATATGATACGCTGACATGTCGGTGGTTATTTAGGGTTTTTTTCATTTGTAGCAATACTTTCTCTGATTATTTCTGGGGTTCTGCCATGGTTTCAGTTGCTTGACCTTCCTCGTGGTCTTCTTGTCTCATATTCATCCTTTCAACCTTAGCAATCATTCTAGGGAAATCCAATACTTCATGATCCATAACATTGCGACAAAGGCAACTAGGTCTCCTTTCAGGGCATTACTTAGGAAGATGTCTCGGTTTTCTGCAACCGTAACAAAGGGTTTATCCTCTCTTTCTTTTAAATGATCTCCAACCTTTCCTTTACTGCACACTAGGATCATAGTATCTAACCTGCAACAAATTCTTTCTAGGGTCATGCATCCTATTGTTAGTCCAAACATTCTCTCTATGCATAGGTATAACATATCTTTCACTATTCTTATCAGATCTACTTATATCAAATCTTTGTCATCTATGAGTGCCCTAGTTTTTATGCTAGGATAGAATCTATCAACCATACCTAGATCCATACTCTAGAAACAAACATTTCCACTTAGAGAACAAAACTTACAGATCTTACCTCTTTAGTCTCACTTTCACCTTTATCCGAGCACAAAGCTCCCAAATCTTAATTCTTTTCTTCAAATCTGACCTCTTTTCTTTAGATCTAACCCTTTCTCTTGGAAAAGAGCTCCACATATCAAGTAGTACTGCGTACTAGGGAAACAGTTCTATGCACGTAGATTTTCTCTTTTTCAGTTCATATCTTCACACAAAGCTCCCTTTCCCTCAGTTCCTAGCAATCACAGTTTCAGGTCGGATCTTTGCAAAAAGCTTCTTCTTCCTTAGTTCCCAGAAATCACAGTTTTAGGTCCTAGCAATGGAACCATTTTTTGGCACAAGGGCAGACCCAGGGTTCAACGCTACAACAATGCACCAACAAAACCCTAACTACCGTCCCTTTCGGCAACACCTGAGAAGTAGATGAAGTCTCACCCAAGGCAGAGATAGGGGTGGTTGCAGGACTTAGATGTCTACAACCTTAGCTAGGACACAAATATGTGATTATAACACTTAACAGAGCACTTAGCAGTTAATGTTCATCAATATCCAGTTCTTTAGTTACAACTTAGTTAAATCCTACTCTCAGCATAGATAAACCCTAAACTATAGAGCATCACAATATTCATTCATATCTAAGGTATTTAGGCACTAAGGATACTTACATAAGTCAGATCTAACATCCATCCACATTATTAAGAACAAATCATCAACATATATATCTATCATTCATCTATATTAAAGCACTAAGAAAGTAAACACATAAACACATAAACACATTGCACGAAGCATAGCAACACAACATGTACATGGTTCACCCCTAGCCTGGGGCTACATCCACCAACTCTTCTCTTCTTTATTATCTTTGGTCAATCTTCTTACAGGCACATAGCATCAAAATCCCACTCTACAGAAGACTGGAGATCTACGCGCACTCCTCCAGATCCCCCTTCTTCGAGCTAGGGTACAACACCAAGCCTTCACACAGTCTCTTACAACTCTTGATCACATAGATCGAATACTAGCACTTAGAAACATATCACACAGATACCTCTTTTTCACTTAGCATACTAGCCTCTTCTTTCATTGCCTAGACATCTATTTATACATTACAAAGTCGAACCTAAACATGGGTAAACCCATGGGCCGACATTCCCATACCTGTTACATAAGCCCAAAACCAAAAAATCCCTAAAAAAGTTTGATATCCCAGGATCTCCACTTCATCTTGTGCTATCGCCTTCGACAACCTATTGAAGTCCCAAAAATAGGTCAAACATGACCAAGAATCCTCAAAACTTGGTCAAGGGCCAACACCCCACCAGGACCGGATTATATCGAGAACAATCCTGTCGTATTGGATGCATTCCTCTTGCCCAAACTCCAAAATAAATGCAGCCCTGTAATTATATTTAGGATTGGGAGATATCTTATACATTACTTGGAGGTGTTCCGGTCGGAAAGAACCAATGACAACCTTTTGATGGTTGATGATGCTCTTGGTCTGGACATCGATGTTTTCCAAGGCCCATCTTATCATGTCGTTATATGACATGAGTCTCGGTCATGAAGCTATCTTGTGTAGCTTTGACTGGGCTACATCTTTGAGCTTGGCTATAAAAGAGTCATCTACTTCATCACCAAAATCCTCTGGATAGTTTATGATTTCCCGTTCCAAAATTTCAAAAACTTGTGTCCAATTTTTAACAGTGTATGTGGCTCGAGGTGTTGTGTCTGATAAAATATCCACATTTGGGTTTGAAACCTCGCCTGTTGTATCAGGCTTCTTCATCATTTTTTGTGGTGCCATACTATCAAGAGAACAAAATGAGGTTACCTGTTGCAGAGGAATTGCGTGAGCTTCTTAATAAGATAAAACTTGCTAATTTGTGGAAGGTGAGAATGAATTCAAAATCGAAGTGTTTTTATTCAAATCAGATGCATTGATTCTAGTATATCTTCACTGACGAAAACTTTATTAACTTTAATGGAAATGTCTACCTGGTGATTTTCAATTTGCGTTCGAATCATTATCTTTAACTAGTCTTAAATGCCATCAATATTTTGGCGGTTCGCGTTCGGGAGTTTTAGATGAGACAGAGTGGGAATCACCTGAATATCGAATCTACGAAGGTCAATCCCTTGATAATCACTTTTAAACTCTTAATTAATCATGTTTAAAAAGGTGTGTTGATTCCGAGTGTTTCGGGAGTTCGGACTTCGGGAACCTTAAATATAGATCGAGATGAAATTCCTGAAACCCAAAACTGCGAAGTGATTAATTATCTAGTAAAAGTATTAATTAATCATATTTAACTTTAAGCATTTCGAGAATTCGGACTTCGGAGATTTTAGAATATGATAAAGGGTAAGTGTCTGAACTCCGAAGTGTGAAGTCATTAATTATCTCTTGATCATGATTAACTTGGTTAATTAACATTTAATACCTTGACATTTTGATATTTCGGTGATTCGTGCCTTCATTCTTTGTTAAATTCACGAAGGATCATCTCTCGTAGTGACGTGTTACGACTGACGTCATTTTGGATGACGTGTCTAGGAAGGGAGGTTCCACATGTTAACTCAGGGAAGACTCAAAGGTACACATGTATTACGATTCGTGTCTTTAAAACGGTTTAGGAAAAGTAGAGAATAAATCTTTTTGGGATTCAGAGTTTGTAGCTTTAATCGTTAAGACTTATAGAATCACCCGAAGCACAAAGCTCTGAAGTGACTTTTAGTGATATGCCTCTTTAAAATTCAGGCGGCTCCAAAACTTAGAAGGTATTAGGGTTGTTTGATCAAAAAAGGAAAAACTCATCAACGATGGATATTGTGCACAAGTTATTTCTAATTAACCAATAATGGAATGGAATTAAAAAAAAACGAAAGTCACTTTCTAAATTACCGTTCTGGAAAATATTATATTTTCCTGAGGTGAAGAATATAAAGATCAAAAGTTCATAATTGTATGTGTTCCAACATTGGCGAAGTCATGATCTGCCTCATAGAGGTGGGTCCATCCAGAGTTCTCATGGCCACAAGAGTCTAGCACTGTGGTGAGTGTCACGACTGGAAATCGGCTGAGGAAATAAGCAACTCGGTTGGTACTTCTTGGTTTGTTCTTGATGTTGAGGTGGAACTATTGAAAATATGTGGACCACTTATGATCACGATCATTCTGAAATTTTCCTTATGCCTGCATGGACTGCAGCGACTTATGACCAGTGTGGATGATTGTCTCCTTCCCGATAATGTAATTCCTCCACTGGAAGCAAGCTTTCACAATGGAGTACATTTCTTTGTCATCATTAGGGTACTTACGGATGACATTTGATAGTGTCTCACTATGATATTCCATGGGGTGGTCATCTTGAGTGAGTACTTGATATGGATTTAGGAGCGGAACGAATCGATTAATAGACTAAATACAATAAACACAGAGATAGGAAGAATAACACAAATATCCAGTGAACAATATCTTCTATTAAATAATGAAATAGGCTGAAACTGTAAAACTGTAGAACTGAAACTTGCTCGAATGGTGGTAGCTATCTCTGAGAATAGATGTGGAAGCTACGCGCATCTGTTTGAGAAGAATGGAATACAATGAGGCTCCAAAGGACATTTTCATATTACTCATGAATTCCAAAACCCTAGATATCCAAAAACCTAACCCTAGAAGGTGAAACGCCAAAATTCATGTGGGTCCTATGGGTAAGTTGGTGTAATTTGGTACCTCAACTTCCTATTGTCGTAACTTTTGCATACAACCTTTTTTATAGGCATTTGATAGCCCGTTGGAAAGGTATTTCAGAGAACTACACATTATTCCATCAGAATCCAACTTCAACCACAGTTTGACTCTGGCGAGTTAAAAAAAAAAAAAAACATTTAGGGCCCCAAAATAGCCCTGGAAGTACAACAAGATGTGCTGACATGAAAACATACAAAATAAGCCAATTGGATTAGGTGAGAGACCACCCATATCCACGTGGAGAATGTGTGAGGCTTCAGACAACCCCAAAAGTGTAGAAATCATGATTTTAAAGAAGTACAGAAAGACGTGTTGAATCAAAAACAACATGAGGAGCCAGTTGGAATAGGTGTGTGGCTACCAATATCCACCTGGATCAGTACTGCACCCATAGCATAGTTTGAAGTGTATGTATTGATCTCAAATGGTTGTTGCAGGTTAGGTAATGAAAGCATGAGGGTTTATCACAAGCGTGTCTTCAGATCATCGAACACTATTTGTTGGGATAGGCCCCACACAATTTTTTCCTTACCACCACCCCTGGTTATTTGGATGAGGGCCCATGCAATATGTGAGAATCCCAACACAAACCTACGATAAAAATTTGCAAGGCCTAAGAATATTCGAATCTTAGTGAGCATGGTTAGGGCCGACCATTCATGAATTACTTGGATCTGGGTCAGATCAACATGCACACCATGTGCATCAACATGGTAGTATTGTTCTTTAATGGTGTCCCAGAAGGAATCCCATGTAGAGGCCACCACAAAAATTGCATATTCCTCCATGCCCCTTTTCTCAAAGTATGTATCCCACCAGTTGTTAACATGGGGAACGACCTTGAGAAGTGCAAAAGTGATATTTTTCCTATCGGAAAAATTGTGGACCGAAAAATATACTTCGAGCATATTCAACCATTTATCTACAACATCTGCATATATCAATCCTTCAAATAATGGAATATCAAAATTTACCTGTACCTTGAAGGGGGTTTCACGGCCACTTGATGAAGATGCTTCTCTCGTGGGCAACCGTCGAAGGATCTGTGCGAAGTTGTCCATCATTTCGTTCCTTTGTCACCCGAGGGATTCCTCGAGCAACATTTTAATAGGATCTCCTGCTCCATCATATTTATTTTCATCTCCCATGGGTTGTTGTCTGGCTCGGCCAGATCGATCTGGTAATGGCTAGATTGGTTCGAGTCCCAACTTATTGTACCCAGACCTTGTCGGGTACATGCACGAAGAAAAATAAATGAAGAGCAGACCACTCTGATACCACTGATCTGGATTTAGGAGCAAAATGAACTGATTAACACACTCAATACAATAAACACAGAGATAGGAAGAATAACACAAATATCCAGTGAACAATATCTTCTATTAAATAATGAAATAGGATGAAACTGTAAAACTGCAGAACTGAAACTTTCTTGAATGGTGGTAGTTATCTCTGAGAAGAGATGTGGTGGATACACACATCCGTATAAGAAGAATGGAATACAATGAGGCTCTAGAGGCCCTTTTCATATTAATCATGAATCCAAAACCATAGACATCCAAAAACCTAACCCTAGAAGGTGAAACGCCAAAATCCATGTGGGCCCTATGGGTAAGTTGGTGTAATTTGGTACCTCAACTTCCTAGGGTTGTAACTTTTGCATACGGCCTTCGTTTTAGGCGCGTGATAGCCCGTTGGAAAGGTATTTTAGAGAACTACACATTCCACTATTAGACTCTAACTCTATATATAATCTTATTGTGGCGAGTAAAAAAAACAACGTTTAGGGCCCCAAAATAGCCCTGGAAGTACAGTAAGATGTTTTGACATGAAAACATACAAAATAAGCCAGTTGGATTAGGCGAGAGGCCACCCGTATCCACCTGGAGAATGTGTGAGGCTTAAGACATCCCTAGAAGTGTAGAACTCACAATTATAAAGAAGTACAAAAAGACATGTTGAATAAAAAAATGGACACGAGGAGCCAGTTGGAATAGGTTGGTGGCTACCAATATCCACCTTGATCAATCCTCCCCCATTAGGAAGAAATGGTCTTCATTACATTGAGTTCCCCCATCAGGCAAGGAAACTTATGCCAGATTTGGCTCCAGGTGAGCCACTTGCCTTGGTGTAGGAGCTGCCCTGCCTTGACAACCTGATAAAGCTGGATCCGCTGCTGGCGAGTTCCCTTGACTTGTGTGTCCACTATCTGATCAGTGGATGCTTGTTCCATGAAGTCAGGGTTGATATCTGTTGGCGTCAGTTGTTTGGAGATCTCATAGATGTCCAATAACGGTGGAAAATAGGGTCGAAGGAGGTCCACATTGAATATTGGATGCAGACCAAGGAAGGGTGGAGTGTTGAGCTCAAAAGCGTTGCTACCCACAAACTTGGTGATAGTGTAAGGCCCATAATGAAGTGGGCGAAGCTTCTGATGGGGCTCGGTGAGACTCTCTTTCTACAAATGTAACCAGACTTTGTTGCAAACCTAAAACTAGTGTGGTACCCTGTGTTGATCATGGCGTTGCTTGTACTTAGCATTGGATTTTTGCAAAATCTTTTGGACATGTTGGCAGATGTGTTGAATCTGCTCAATGAATCTGGTGGCTTTGTTGACCACAGACTGATCAGGGGAAGGGTCTGTCTATGCGGTGGCAAGAGGAAGTGCAACATCAAGGGGTCCCAAGGGTTGGAATCCCAGACCCACCTGAAATGGTTTATGGTTGGTGGAACTATGGAGAGCCTAGTTGTAACTGTGTTGGACATATGGGAGACTCTCGTCCCATGTACAGGGATGCTTAAAATTGTACATGTGCAGGATGTGGACAGTCATCCGATTGATGACCTCGGTTTGGCCATCGGTTTGGGGGTGGAAAGAAATGGATTTTGTGAGCTTGGTGTCCAACAAAGACTAGAGACTCAACCAAAAGGCGCTGAGGAACATGCTGTCTCGGTCAGAGATGATGGTCTGTGGTATCCCAAAGTGGACCCAAACTCGTTCGAAGAAGAGCTTGGAAGCATCTACCACTATGACATTCTTCTTACAGGCCGTGAGGATGGCCATATTTGAAAACCGATCAACGACCACAAACACGCAGTCCTTTCTGTGCTTGGTGGACGATAAACCATACATGTAATCTATGGGTATGGATTACCACGGCTTCTTGGGAATAGGAACAGGATTGTGTAAGCCTTGCTTCTTGATGGATGGCTTGGAAATGGTGCAGGAAGTGCAAGATCCGATATACTTGTTGACGTCATGTCGAATTTTTGGCCTATAAAAATGTTTCTGAAGAATGGCCATAGTTTTCTCTACGCCAAAATGTCTTGCCACCCAACTGTAGTGGGCTTCCAAAATCAGCTTTGCACACTCGCTTGTAGGAACACAGAGATGGCCCAAGTGGCATAAGAGTCTGTCCTGAATGTGAAAATCAGTGATAGTGGTGCATGTACCCAAGAGATGATATGTGGTGGTGAAGTTCGGATCTTGCTGGTAAAGTTGGGGCCACTCCGAGGTTTCATGTCCACAAGAATGGAGCACAGTGGTGAGTGCATCCACAAGATGCCAACTAAGGCAGTCAGTGACACGATTGGAGATACCTATCTTATACTTTATTTTGATATGGAACTGCTGTAGGTAGGTGGACCACTTATGATGGCGATCGTTCTACAATTTCCCCTGTGTCTGTATGAACTGCAGAGGCTTGTGATCAGTGTGTATGATCATCTCTTTCCCCAAAATGTAATGTTTCCATTAATGGCAGGCTTGTACAATGGAATACATTTCCTTGTCATAGTTGGGGTATTTTTAGATAGTATCGGAGAGTTTCTCACTATGGTATGCCCTTGGATGCCCGTGCTGAATGAGAATTGTGCCCACATCATAGTCAGATGCATCAGTCTCAATCTTGAATGGTTGTTGCAGATCAGGCAAGGAGAGTACTAGAGCTGAGCACAAATGATGCTTCATATCATCGAATGCTTGTTTATTCTCCTTCCCCCACACGAACTTGGCCCTACCACCTCCCTTGGTCACCTGGCTGAGGGCCCATGCAATATGGGAGAATCCCAACATGAGCTGTCGGTAGAAATTGGCTAGTCCCAAGAATCTCTGAATCTTGGTCAATGTTGTCGGGGTTGGCTAGTCACATATGACTTGGATCTTATCTGTATCAACATGTACCCCATGCTCATCAACAATGTATCCTGGGTATTGGACCTTGTTCATGCCAAAAGAGCATTTTTCCAAGTTGGCATAAAGCTTGTGCTGCTGCAGAGTGCTCAAAACCTATTGAATATGCCACATGTGCTCCTCCCACGTTTTGTTGAAGATGAGGATGTCATCCAAATATACTACCACAAAGGAGTTGGTGAAGGGTCTCAATACATTGTCCATCAACCTCATGAAAGTGGCTGGTGCGTTTGTTAAGCCAATGGGCATGACTAGCCATTTGTAGAGACCTTCTTTAGACTTGAAGGTTGTCTTCTAGACGTCAGTTAGTTCGATGGGAGCCTGGTGGTAGCCAGACTTCAGGTCAATCTTTCTGAAGAAATTTTCCCCCTTGAGTTGGTCAAGAAGGTAATCAATCTTGGGAATGGGTTAGTGGTTCCTAACTCTGATTTTGTTTAAGGCTCTGCAATCAATGCAGAATTGTCAATTCTCATCCTTCTTCTGCACCAGTACAATCGGGTTTCCGCAAGGCGAGGAGTTGGGTCTGATGTGCCCCTTTTGAAGAAGCTCTTGGATATGATGCCTGATTTCATCATTCTCCATCAGTGAGCTCTGATAGACTGGTCCATTAGGTATAGGTGCACCGGGTCAGATCAATTGGATGATTGACTTGGCAGTGTGTAGGTACCCCTGTAGGTGAGGTGAAGATGTCTCTATATTCTTCCACGAACCCGTCCACTTTATTTTGTTGCAAAGAGAGGCATTGTGTGGAGGCCATGGATTTGGTGGTGACCTTATGCTTACTGTGAGCATGGATCACAAAGAAAACGAACTTCCCGATCTGTGAAATGACTTTATTGAGTTTCTTAGCAAAGATTAAAGAAATAGCAGTAGGCGGTGCCACCTCTGGGATCCTGTATAATTTTCTACCCAAAGTAATAATAAAAATGTAGGGTCTAGACTAATACACAACATGATACTTCCACAAATATGGTTGTCCTAAAAGAACATCACAAACTTCAAGGGGAGAAATCTCACATAGTACATCATCTTTGAAGGGCTTGTTGTCGCAGGACATATGACACTGTTGGCTAACACGAAGATCTCTACCTTGATGAAGCCAGCCGATGGTGTAGGGCTGTGGGTGTGGTGTCATTGGTAGGTTCAGCTGCTTGACGACCTCTTCTAAAACCAGGTTATTCTGAATATCGTTGCTGACAATGAAATGAATCGGATCCCCCTTGACCCACATCTGCGAGTGAAAGAGGCGTTCCCCTTCCTTTGGTTCTTCTGGTTCGCTTGTCTGAACTTTGGTGGTAGAAGCCATGGCACTAGGTTTAGCATTGATAATCTACTTCCCTCCTTCAAGATTTGACTCAGAATCATAATTGACCTCTGACTCAGAAGCCTTCAACTCGGTCATGAGGGACTACTTGGAGTGACATTCGTTGGTGTTGTGCCAAGGACTTTTATGGTACTCACACCATTTTCTCGTTTCCTTCTTCATCTTCTCGTTTCCCTTATTATGTTGCGGCTTGGAAGGATTGTCTTGAGGGCGGCCATATAGACTTTTTCATTGCTGTGTGGGTTAGGGTTTCCTTTTCTCTGCTTCGACTGTGATGGGTTTGCAGATCCAAACTCTCGTCCTTTCTGCTTAAATTTCTTCTCGATCTTGACAGCGTATCTATAATTTGTGCCCAATGAGGTGATGTCCAAGAACTCCATTTATGTTTGAATGTATCTATGCAAACAGTCATGGTATTTGAGCACCAGATGATGCTCATAATATTTGATACCCAATTTGGTGTCTAGGGTATGGAAAATATTGGTGAAGTCTGGTACTGTCTGGTCCCTTTCTTGATGTAGCGTGGTCCATCTGGTGTATTGGTCCAACATGGTAGTATTGTTTTTTAATGGCGTCCCAGAAGGAATCCCATGTAAGGGCCACCACAAAAATTATAGATTCCTCCATGGCCCTTTGCTCAGAGTATGTATCCCACTAGTCTTTAACATGGGGAATGACCTTGAGGAGTGCAAAAGTGATATTTTCCCTATCGGAAAAATTGTGGACCGAAAAATATCCTTCGAGCATATTCAACCATTTATCTACAACATATGCATCTATTAGTCCTTCAAATAATGGAATATCAAATTTTACCTGTACCTTGAAGGGGGTTGCATGGCCGCTTGATGAAGATGTTTCTCCCGTGGGCAACCGTCAAAGGATTTGGACGAAGTTGTCCATCATTTTGTTCCTTTGTCGCGCGAGGGATTCCTCGAGCAACATTTTAATAGGATCTCCTGCTCCATCATCTTTCTTTTCATCTCCCATGGGTTGTTTTTGGGCTCAGTGTGGTCGATCTGGTAATGGCTCGATTGGTTCGAGTCCCAACTTCTTGTACCCAAACCTTGTCGGGGACATGCACGAAGAAAACTAAATGAAGAGCTTACCACTCGGATACCACTGATCTAGATTTAGGAGTGGAATGAACTGATTAACATACTAAATACAATAAACATGTATATAGGAAGAATAACAAAAATATCCGGTGAACAATATCAAAGAAATGGGATGAAACTGTAAAACTGCATAACTGAAACTTGCTCGAATGTTGGTAGCTATTTCTGAGAAGAGATGTGGCGGCTACACGCATCCATCTGAGCAAAATGGAATACAATGATGCTCCAGAGTCCCTTTTCATATTACTCATGAATTCCAAAACCCTAGACATCCAAAAACCTAACCCTAGAAGGTGAAACACCAAAAGTCATGTGGGCCCTATGGGTAAGTTGGTGTAATTTGGTACCTCAACTTCCTAGGGTTGTAATGTTTGCATACGACCTTCGTTTTAGGCACGTGATAGCCCGTTGGAAAGGTATTTCATAGAAATACACATTTCGTCATCAAACTCTAACTCAGTCTACATTTTGACTATGGCGAGTCAAGAAAACAACGTTTAGGGCCCCAAAACATCCCTCGAAGTACAACAAAATGTGTTGACATGAAAACATACAAAATAAGCCAGTTGGATTAGGCGAGAGGCCACCCGTATCCACCTGGAGAATGTGTGAGGCTTTAGACATCCCCATAAGTGTAGAACTCACAATTATAAAGTAGTACAGAAATATGTGTTGAATTAAAAATGGACACGAGGAGCCAGTTGGAATAGGTGGGTGGCCACCAATATCCACATGGATCAGTACTGAGCCCATAACATAGTTTGAAGTGTCTGTCTCGATCTCAAAGGGTTGTTTCAGGTTAGGTAATGAAAGCATGAGGGTTTAGCACAAGCATTTCTTTATATCATCGAACACTTTTTGTTGGGACAGGCCCCACACAATTTTTTCCTTACCACCACCCTTGGTTATTTGGCTGAGGGCCCATGCAGTATGGGAGAATCCCAACACAAACCTACGATAAATATTTGCAATGCCTAAGAAGATTCAAAGATTAGTGAGCGTGGTTAGAGATGACCATTCACGGATTACTTGGAACTTGGTTGGATCAACGTGCACACCATGTGCATCAACAATGTGTCCTAGGTACTGGTCCCTGTCCATGCTGAAGGAGCATTTTTCCAAGTTGATGTATAGCTTGTTCTATCCCAAAGTATGAAAAATATGCTAAATATGCTGCAAGTGTTATGCCAAGTTCTTGTTGTAGATGAGGATGTCATCCAAATACACCATCACAAAAGAATTAGTGAAAGGCCAAAATATATCGTCCATCATCGTCATGAAATTTGTTGAGGCATTTGTCAAACCAAAGGGCATGACTAGCCATTCAAGAAGACATTCTTTTGACTTGAAGGGAGTTTTCCATACATCTGTCTACTCTATTAGGATTTGATGGTAGCCAGTCTTTAGATCAATTTTACTGAATTATTTCCCCCCCTTGAGATGAAAAAGGAGATCATCGATTCGAGGAATCTGGTACTGGTTCCCGACTGTGATTTTATTTACGGCACGATAATCAATGTAGAGTTGCTAGGTCTTGTATTTCTTCTTCACCAACATGATTGGGCTTCCACAAGGTGATGAGATGGGTCAGATGTGCCCTTTGTGGAGTAGTTATTGGATCTGACACTTGATCTCCTAATTTTCTAGTAGAAAGCGGTGAGAGATTGGCCCATTGGGTAGTGGTGCACTGGGGCTCAGATCAATGGGATGCTTGACCTGAAAATCCATAGGTACACTAGTAGGTGATGATAAGATGTCTTTGTATTCTTCCAGGACCTTATTCAATTGCTTTTACTATGTGGAGAGGTCGGCCATGGAGGCCATGTATGTGGTTGCAACCTTTCTCTCACTCTAAGAGTGAATCATGAAGAAGAAAAACTTCAGATTCTGAGAAATTCCCTTCCTTCATTGCTTGGAAAAGATCAAGGAAATTAATACCAGGTGGGACTACCTAGGGTATCCTGTACAATTTCTTGTTCAAAGTAATAATAACACTATGAGTCCTAGACTTATAAACAACATGATGTTTCCATAAATAAGGTTTGCCCAAAAGAACATCACAAACTTCAAGGGGAGAAACATCACACAATACCTCATCTTTGAATGGCTTGATGTCATATGACAGGCAGCATTGTTGGATGACACAAAGATCACTTCCTTGATGGATCCATCTGATGGTTTAGGGTTGTGGGTGCTAGCCTCTTGATGGTTTAGGGTTGTGGGTGCTAGCATTGCTAGCCTCTTGATGACCTCTGTTGAGATGAGTTTTTCTTGGCTATTGCTATCAATGATGAAGTGTAGTGGAGTGCCTTTCACCCACATCTGTGAATGAAAGAGGTACACACCTTCCTCTAGCTCATTAGGTTCATCGGGTTGGATATTGGTGGTAGCAATGGTGGCATTGGGTTCCACATCAATGATCCATATCTCCTTTTCTAATTGTGACTCGGAGTCAGAACCCACATCTGATTCAGAGTCTTTTATCTCAGCCACCAATAAATTCTTTGAGTGGAAATCAACAGTGTTATGCCAGGGGCTCTTACGGAAGTTTCACCACTTCCCGGTATCTTTCTTCATCTTCCCATTGTCCTTATTTTCTTGCGGCTTGGAATCTTTGTCCTAAGGTTTCCCATCTTTTCCCTTTCCTTTGTTCTCTGGGTTGGGGATGCCCTTTCCCTGCTTATTTTGTGAGGGGTTCCCAGACCCAAATTGTTGCATCTTTTGTTTAAGCTTCTATTCGATTTTGATGGCATGTCAATAGGCCATGCCTAAGGCTGAGATGTCCTAAAACTCCATTTTTGTCTAGATGTATCAATGCACACCGTCGTGGTACTTGAGCACCAGATTTCGTTCAAAATATTTTATACCTATCTTGGTGCATAAGGTTCGGAAGAATTTGGTAAACTCTTGCACTGTTTGGTCTCTTTCTTGCCGCAGTGTGTTCCATCTTATATACAAGTCGTCATAAATTCCAACAAAGTAGAATTGTTCCTTAATATCAGCCCTGAAGGAAACCCAAGTGGGTGAAAATGAAAATAATTTGGATCCCTCTATTTCCTTTTTCTCACATAAAGTCTCCCACCAATCTTTGACATGTGGGATGGCCTTGAGGAGGGCAAATGTAATCTTTTCTCTAACGAAAAAGTTGTGGACAAAAAAATACCCTTCTAGAAGGTTTAACCATTTATCTATGACATCCACATATATTTAACCTTCAAATATAGTAATATCAAAATTGATATGTACCTTGAAGGTGGAGTCACCTTCAATTGAGGTGGATGCATCGCTTATCAGCAGTCGTCGAAGGATTTGTGCAAAGTTGTCCATCATCTCGTTCCTCTGTCACTCAAGGGATTCCTCGAGAATTTTTTTGAAAGGATCTCCTATCCATTTATATTTATTTTCATCCACCATGGATGGTTTCTTGGCTTGCAAGAGCAATTTTCCTCGAGAGAAACAAGCTCCAGACCCAAGTCTCTATACCCTGACCACGTCGGGGACATGCATTACAAAACGACAAGGAGAAGACAAATCTGATACCATTGATCCAGATTTATGAGCGGAACGAAATGAAACCATAGATTTATAATATTAACATAGAGACATAGTGAAAAAATAACAAAGATACATTAAAACTTGACTTCTATTAAATAAGAAATATGCTGAAAAATGTAAAATGCAAACTGAAAACAAGCTTGCTAGAATGGTGGCAGCTTATCTCTGAGAAGAGATGTGATGGCTACGCTCATTCGTAAGAAGATGAGTACAATGTGGCTCTGAAGGAATTTTTACAATAAAATGAATTTCAAAACCCTAGACATCCAAAAATCTAACCCTAGGAGATGAAGTGCCAAAAGTCATGTGAGCCCCGTTGGGGTAAGTTATTACATCAAATTCTTGACGTCGTAACTTTTCCATACGATCTTCGTTTAGGGCACACGAGAGCTCATCGAAAAGGTATTGACAAGGAGATTCATTTATGGTTATGATTCAGAGCATTCGTCCATCATTGATGTTCGCTATCATGAAAACATGTCATTTAGGCCCTCAAATATTCCCCGAAAGTTTGGGACCAGAAAAACTGCTAAAAATAGTAAATTGCCAAAAAATTGTTTTGAGCCAATTGGAAAAGGTGGGTGGCCACCGAGATCCTCTTGGATCAATCCTTCCCCCTTATAAATAAATGGTCACCATTGCATTGATTTCCCCCATCGGATGAGAAAAGTTTTGTTGAATTTGGCCCTGGATGAGCCACTTACCTTGGTGTAGGAGTTGCCCTTCTTTAACAACCCAATAAAGTTGGATCCTATGCTAGCGAGTGCCCTTGACCTATGTTTCCACGATCTGATCAGTGAATTCCTATTCCATGTAGTCAAGGTTGATCTCTTTTGGTGTCAATTGTTCTTATATCTCCGAGGTGTCCAATAATGGTGGAAAATAAGGCTAAAGGAGGTCCACATTGAACACTGGGTGAGAGCCAAGGAAGGGGGGAAGGTTGATATCAAAATTGTTGTCACCCATAGCCTTGGTGATGGTGTAAGGTCCATAACAGAGTGGAAGAAGCTTCTGATGAGGTCCTATAAGGAATTATTTCTACAAGTGCAACCAAACTTTGTCACCCACCTGAAACTGGCTTGACACCCAATGTTTATCATGGTGCTGCTTGTACTTGATATTGGACTTCTTTAAATATCTTGAACCTATTGGTGGATGTGCTGGATCCTCTCAATGGCCCGGGTGGCTTTGTCAATTTCAGTTGGATCGTGCGATGAGTCTTCCTCAGTGGTCACAAGAGGTAGTGCAACATCCATGGGACACAATGGTTGAAATCCCAACCCCACCTAAAAGGGGCTATGGTCAGTTGAGCTATGTATGGATCTATTTTAGTTGTACTGAACATAGGGAAGAATCTCATTCCAGGTGCGGGGGTTCTTGGAATTGTACATGCGCGGGATGTGCATGATCATTCGGTTGACGACCTCAGCTTGGCCATCCTTCTAGGGGTGGAAGGTAGTGGACTTGGTGAGCTTGGTGTCCAGTAGTGATCAGAGGCTTGACCATAATGTGCTAAGGAACCAGTTGTCCCGGGGTGAAATCATGAAGGTGGGTTACACTTTTGCTTGTTTTATGAGAAAAAAAACTGTATTTTCACAATTTATTCAACTTCCGACATATCAAAGTATTTTTTTTATTTATAATTTCAATTTACAGTAAAAACAAAACTTGTGAAGAATTGTGTTAGCTTTCTAATGACTATTTTTCAATTTTGTTTTATCACGATTTGATATGTCAATTTGACAATTGTTTAACAGTATGTTTCTTAAACATGAAATGAATGATAATGAGTT
>SNQJ01S0199606.1:0-15873 GCA_010110895.2 Picea sitchensis | reverse complement strand
ACGTAGACCATGACCTAGACCACAACATAGAGTTAGATCTAGATTTAGAAGTTGACCTAGATCTTGACAATGCTCAAAATAATGAAACCTATCATGACTTGTTGTTTTTCCTCTATTACTCATTATCTTTAACCTGCACACAGATCTTGATTAATACACTCATATAAAGAATATCACTTTGTATATTCATGAAATGAAAACTCGTACATACTCTTCTATTCTCTACTAGCCTCAAGGAAATTCATATCAGAAAAGAAGACAAATTGCAAAAGAAAAAATGTAAATGAAATGAATGCAAATGATGTTCTCTTTGCAACGAGTTTTCTGATCTCTACTCCTTCCCAAAAAATATAGAATATAACCCTAATCATAGTTTGATCCGATATGACACTCCAAAGGGTGCATTTGAATCTCACATCTTTTTGCCTCAAATGGTCATTTCAACTCAAGTGTACTGCAATATCATGATGTCTGGGCCTCCAAACAGTTCATTGCAATCTCACTATCTTTTTACCTCCAAACGGTCCTTTCAATTTGGGTGCACTACAATATAATAATCTCTAAGCCTCCAAATGGTCATAATTTCCATTTCAGTAGGTTATATTCCTCCAAGTATATTTTCACCAGACCCAGAACTTAAAGTAGACCATGACCTAGACCACCACATAGATCTAGATCTAGATTTACATGTTGACCTAGAGCTTGACTTAAACCATGACATAGACCACCCTAGCTCCATATAAGACTAGGAATAACTTATACTCAATCCTTAACCCTATCTTCACTCAAGCCATGAGTGCACTATGCATATACCTTGTGTACAACCCTTGCACCCACATAACCCACATCTCAGTGCTCTAACTATTGCTATATCCTTGAAAACACTTTCAATCCTAACCCCTTATTCATAAAGAGTTTTGGTGTATATTAAATGTTATATCAATTTCATTAAGAGCGCACACATTCTCCTATGACTTGATTGAGTTGTAGTTGTTGGTCGTTTATGCTCAACAAAAATGTTCATGTGTTCCTAAAACATGCACATGCTTTAGTGCACACGCATTCTAGGAACGTGCACATGTTCGCACTGGGAATTGTTTGGTTCCAAGCAAACCCAACCTCATATATCTCATGGTCGACAAAAAACTGTGATAGCTTCAGAAAAAAAAAACAACTCGCATAGACAGATTTTACTTATTTTAGTGTTCTTGTCAAATTCATAAAGACGTTTGTGCTATTGCTAAACCATTGTAGGAAAATTTGGAAGACAACTTTTTCAAGTGCAATTGGAATTGTTGTTTGTATCTACTTGTGTATTCTTGTATTTGGAAGACAAATTTCTCCAAGTGTAATTGAAATTTTTGTTTGTATCTTCTTGTGTCTTCTTGGAATTGGAAGACAATTTTTTCCAAGTGTGATTGGAATTATTGTTTGTATCTTCTTGTGTCTTCTTGGACTTAAACTAAAAAAAATTCCAAGTGAAATTAGATTTGTTGTTTGTATCTTCTTGTGTCTTTTTGTAATTGGAAGAAAAATTTGTTCGAGTGAAATTGGAACTGGAATTATTAGATGTGTCTTATTTTGTAATACAAAAACAAATTTCTCCACTTGGTTGTGCCTTATTACATAATACAAAGACAAATTTGTGGTGGGTATTTGGAATCCAATTAGTATCTTTAAACATGGGGAACCACCGGATTCGATAAAGAAAGTCCTCAAGGAAAAATAAATTGATCGAAAAGGTAGAAGAAGAAAGAGAAGAAATAAAGTTACGTATGTCCAAGCATAGGCTTTCAAAAGAGGGAAATCCAATTTCTAGTGGAATATATGTTGCTATTGTTTCTCCTCCATCACTAGAAAAAAAGTGCAAGAGTTCATTAGAGATAAATCCAAACAATATCTCATCAAGAAAACTTTTTGTGGATGACCAAATGATGGAGGAATTGCTTGGAGATGATTATACAATGGATGAAATTAGAGAAGCAACTAGTGTACAACATTGTGGTGAAGAAGGTATTGTGGTGCAATATCTTGTTGGATAGTCAAATGTTTCAGAAAATAGACAATCCCATGTCCACTCTCGTCCCATAGTTGATTCGTCAGTGATTGAAGGGGAAATAATTGCAACATTGTTAACTCCATAGCAGGGAGGTCAATAGTCTCATAATAGGGTTTCATCGTCCCTACCTAGATTGAGCACTGTGCGGCGAAGAACTCCTAAACGCATTCATGGTGATGAAAGTGGTCTAGAATCACTTGAAGGTAAGGTACCTAACTGTACTATTTTTTATCACTCTTATAAAATCATTCAAGAATATTTTGAACCAAAATTCGATGTTGCTAAATATTAATTATTTTTATCTTTGTTAAAATCTTGAAGTTTGACTGTTGTTAGGAGAATTTTAGGCATTAAAACAATCAAAAGTGTAGAAACAAGTCATCATATAGTAATAAACCTTGTAGATGTTTTTCAAAGAAATGATAAGAAGTCTCATTCTTAAGACTGTACTATTTTTTATCACTCTTATAAAATCATTCAAGAATATTTGAACCAAATTCGATGTTGCTAAATATTAATTATTTTTACCCTTTGTTAAAATCTTGAAGTTTGACTGTTGTTAGGAGAATTTTAGGCATTAAAACAATCAAAAGTGTAGAAAACAAGTCATCATATAGTAATAAACCTTGTAGATGTTTTTCAAAGAAATGATAAGAAGTCTCATTCTTAAGACCGCAATGTAGCCCTGGATAAAATCTTGTCCTAGTCAATTGTTATCAAGATCACAAGAAAACATCATTTGCCACAATAAACCTCTCACCTCTTGAAATGCAATGTAGAAACCCTTAGAAAGTATGCTCATAGAAGAGATATCCTCAAGACAGGTGCCCCAACTGATTTGTGGGACTTCACTAGAAGTCTACCTCCTTCTGACTTGAATTTAATTGGATGTTTAAGGGACTAGTTCAGGATTTTTTGGCATGATAACACAAGGCTCTCTTCCAACCAAAAATATGTACTAAAATTGAGGAAGGTGATCTAGGGACCGGGAACCCCATATTAAACACTTTCTGAATTGAAAAACAAAATTGTATGAGAGATTCATAACAATACATAGTGTTCTTTAACTTAGGCCAAATATCTTCCATAAATGAAAGCCTTGGTATGTTCAATAAACACAATTTGTAACATGTGTTGATATCACATTGAGTATGTATATATGATGTGTGTGTGTGTGTGTGTGTGTTTCATATAACCCTTTTGTAGGAATTCCCAGTTATATTGTCGCCGTCGCCATCTAAAGACTTTATTCACAACATATTGTGTACAAGGCTAGAGGGTTTTAAATTTGATCAAAATGCATGCTTAGATGGGACATTCCCTAGCTGTGTTGTGTTAGTGATAGAATTTGATTCTTCATTGCATGAGAACCAAGCCTAGCACATCTTGAACTTGCGGGAATAATTGTTTGATTAAAATGTAGTTGGAGGAAGGTGGAAAGAGACTAAGAAATGAGTCAACTTTAAATAGGGATAAATAAAAGGTTAGCATCTAATGAGTTGTATATTTAAATCAGATCCTGAATACATAGTTATGAACCCAACAAGCTAAGGTTTAGATAAAGAAGCTAGAGTTAAAGGATTTAAAATGACAATATGATTGCATCTTGATCTGATCTCGTCACTTAAAATAGAAGATATATTTCTAGGATGAAACACTTTAAAACTAGTGAATTTAAACACATATGAACACAATATCCATCAGACCATAAGCCCATGCAGAAACAATGATAACCACATTGTAGTTACAGTCTTTAAATGAAACTAATATGCTGTAAATTTACTTGTATTAATAAGAGAGAAGACAACATATAAGAGAAACAAAGGTCCATTACTTGCTTTAGAAACTTTGATAATAACAATAGTCAAACTTAAATCTTGTCTCAGTCCTGTACATATATATAGGAACTTCACTACTCAACCCTCACCTATCACTCCGACTCATTACATTTCATTCATACAATATATATATATTCAAGATAGTTTTCAGATCCAAAATAAATGGATTAAGAGTAATTCATTATGATTAGGTTGAGAGCATCTTTGACTTCCCAAAAACAGCTTGGAAAGATTTTAAGGAAAAAACATAGAAAATTTGTTGGAGGTCCAAGATTTATGGGATTGCTTTGACCAAATATTTGTTGGAACTTTCTCATGAATCTCATCCTTTAGATGATGTTGACATGTGTTTTAAATAATAATCATGCTTCAAATAATCCTCATGATTCACTCAATAGATCATTGTGTTCAATATCTATGTATTTTGTTTTTTATTAATTTTACATAGGTTGGTAGCTGGTTATTTCTTATGTGAAAACCCTACCAAAATATAACTTTTTCATAAAGGCTTAAAATTTGTCATCAATGTCCCAAATACCTCTAACATGCCTTAACAAAATCTAAAAACCTCAAAGAGCCACCCTATCAGACCCATGCATAGAAACATTGTCTAACCTAGGGATGATGTCCCCCCTGTGAGGCATTGAGAACAAGTAGACTGGATGCCTTTATCTTTGATGTCCTTGAATCTAAATATGCTATCTATGCCCATCATCTCAAATAACCAATCAAGATCTCCGTAAAATCCACGATCCGCATTACTTTGACAATTTAAATGAGAGAAGAGATATAATAAATAAATGTACATAGATATCTCCTGAGACAATAATATAATAGAAATGTAATGAGATGCAATCCATAAACACGTAGATACAAGGAATATACAATTTCTATTAATGAGCTAAATGTACAAAGATCAGAAAATATAGAGTGAAAGAATCACAGAATGGTCTAAACCCTATCTCCTCGAAGAGATGCGGTCTCGCTACTCTCTCAAGAAGATCCACAATGAGGCTCTAAAGGCCTTTTAACATAAATAAAATAAACCTAACCCCCGAAGATGAAAAGACAACAATTTTTCACCCCGCTTTAGGTAGTTTGGTGTATCAACTTCTTTAGGGCATAACTTTTGCATACCGCATATTCGCTATGCATGTGATAGCCAGTTGGAAAGGTTTGTCCGAGGAATACACATGGTGTCATCACACTTCGCTTCACATATTATAATTGTGGAGATCCCAAAATGTTGTTTAGGGCCTCAAAATGACCCCCTAAGTCGTGGATTCAAAAACTAGGAAACAAACTATCAAACTGAAGGTGCCAAAATGGTTTCGCTGGAATAGGTGGGTGGCCGTACATCCACATGGATCAATCCCTCCTCTCAGGGAAGCAATGGCTCCATTATGCTGGAGTTCCCTGCGACGTGGGAGCCGCATTGTTGCAATTGAATCTTGGTGCTCTACCTTTAATCGAGACGCTGTAACTCCGCTTGGGTTTGTGGAAGGTTGTGGAGACCCTATTGTTGGCGGGTTAAATATGTTCAACCAAGCACATGACATGTCCAGGTGAAAAGGAATATTTTCACTTTTCTATAGTTCTTTGACCCGCTTTGTTTTAGGAGTAGATAGTGCTTTAACAGGTTGTAGTCATCAAGTAATATCCTTTGTTCACCTTTTGAATAGATTGTGAAGAAATTATGAATTTGTAGTGATGATATACTACCTTCAGACACTTTTTAGGTGGAACAATAGTTGGAGATACCTCTGGTACCCTATAGTGTTGACCCTCTAGAGTAACAATGATGCTACATGTTTGAGACTCATAAACAACATCGTGTCTTTACATATATGGTTGTCCCAAGACAACATCACATACATTTAGGGGGGGGACATCAAATAATACCTAATCCTTTAAGGGATGGATTTCATATCACAATCGACACTGTAGGTTGACATGGAGATCTCATCCTATGAAGCCAAATTTGATGTTGTATGGTTGTGGTGGCGTTGTCCACAATCTGAATTGCTCTGATGAATCTCTCATTAAGATGAGGTGGTTCTTCCGCTTCCAATTATCAAAACTAAATGGGGTCCCCTTCACCCATCTATGAATGAAAAATTTGTCTCCTCTCGATCTTTTCGGCTTCTTTCGTTGAATTGTTGGTACCACAAATAATAAAGTAAAGTAATCGTGTCAATGATTTGTCTTTTATCATTATTTTCATAATCAAATCCTGAATCAAGGTTTCAACTCCCTTGTCTTTGATCTCTGCCATCAATGACTATTTTGAGCTACATTCATCGGTGTTGTGCCAAGGGATTTTGTGAAATTGACACCACTTTTCAATGTCCTTCTTCGCCTTTTCGCGGACCCTTCTTTCAGGTACTTGACCTGGTTTTCGATGTTGTTTGTTAGGGTCAGTTCTTTATCATACTCTTTGGTTGTTTCATATTTGCATACCCAAACTCCCATTTTTTCTGGTTATTAAATTTCTACTCAATTTTATAAGCAACACCGAGTGATGTTATGTCTAGAAAATCCATTTCAGTTTGATGTATTTGTGTAGAGCCCCATGTATTTTAACCAAAATGTCATTCATATTCTTTGATGCCTAGATTGTTGTGCAAGTTATGGAATGTATTTTTGAACTCCAACACTGTTTGGCCCCTTTCTTGTCGTATGTTGTGGTTCATCTCATGTATTGTCCGCATAGTTTCCAATGTGGTAATATTGTTCTCCACCGCATCCACAAAATTCTGGAGGGCTCTAATTCCCATATATATGTGGAAATTTTATCCCAGTAAGTAAGTTTCCCACCAAATTTGACATGGGGAATATCCTTAAGGGAGTGAAAAGGTGATGTTTTCCCCGGCCGGAGAAATTATGAATAGAGAAATAACCTCTAGCAGATTTAACCATTTTTCTAGGGCATCTCAGGATCTATCTGCCCTTAAAATATGGGAATATCAAAATTAACTTGTACCCTTCAAAGGTGAGGTTCTTCCAAAAGTGGCCACTTGATGAAGACGTGCATGTTTTTATCGACATCCATTGAATGATGTGGGAAACATTGTCCATCATTTCATCCCTCTACCACATGAGAGATTGCTCAAGAAACAAATTAATAAAATCAGTCTTTAACCGCCATTTTTATTTCTTCCACCATGGAGGGTTTCTTTAAGTGAAAGAGATATTTTCTTTGAGAGAGACAAGCTCGACCCAAATTTACACTGAGACTCACGAGGACATGCACTAAAAATGATCAAGAGCCACCACCGGATACCACGTATCCCACTATTTTTGGTATGAAATGAGAGCTTTATATATAATAAATAAACGTACAAAATATATCTCAAATATCAAATAGTATAGCATAAATGTAATGATGCAACCATAAACACGTAGATACAATAATACACAATTTTCTATTAATGAATGAAAAATGTACAAAGACTATAAAAAATACAGAATGAAAGACTAACTAGAATGGTTGTGCCATAGGGCCCCACCGTTCATGTAGGTAGAACAATATATCTGGATGTAATAAAGCACACATTAATAAGGCCTTACAATAAAATAGAATGAAATAATGTAAGAAGACCTAATAGAAGCTTCCCACTCTAGGAAGTATCTTCCCTAGATGCTTCTTTGATAGACATATTAATATAAATAGGAGTCAGGATATGAGAACCCTAGCTTGAGATTATTGTAATAGAGATATACTATACTGGAGGTTTCCCTAGAAGAGGTCCATGAACATTGATCTTAGAATCAACATGTTATTTGTTGTTATTTTTAATCATTTCGTGTTGTTATTGTGGTAAAATTATGGTTACATTTGTTGTTATTCAGCCACTTAGCATTTTTTTTTGTTCTGTATACTTTTTTATATATGGTATACTACAGTGGTATCAAATCACTTTCCTTGGAAGAAATTGTGGGTAAATGTTTTTTCGTGGTAGAGACATATTCTGCATCTTTAAGCCAAATAGATCTATTGTTACAAGTATAAACATGCTGGGTTGAGGGATTCATACACACAGAAATCTTGTTGTTCTTAAGCACACATCTATTGACCACCCTTATAACCCCTGTTAGTACCCCTTCTTTGAGGAAAGCACAAAAAACACTCGTGTATGGATCTATCTAGATTTACTAAAGCCCCTTTAGATAAATTGATCGGTCGCTG
The DNA here is from genome assembly GCA_010110895.2 of Picea sitchensis. Classification (NCBI taxonomy): domain Eukaryota; kingdom Viridiplantae; phylum Streptophyta; class Pinopsida; order Pinales; family Pinaceae; genus Picea; species Picea sitchensis. Next base: position 7,787 of record SNQJ01S0199606.1, on the reverse strand, counting down.
ACTACTATAGTGCCACCGAGTAAAACACTGGAAGATACTTTCTAGTACATGGGTAGTTGGGTAGTATGGCTAAGGGCACAAACTAAGGAGGATAAACCGTACCCTTAGTTAGTGCCCCGAGATATTGGGCCTAGTACTACTATTGACCCCACATGTATAAGGAGAGAGCTATAGCACAAAGAAACCCCTTGTCTGTAGAACTCTTGAATACCTAACCTTTGGGGATAGAAACATAAACAAATTAAAACAACAAGATCTATTGTCGCACAATTTTTTCTGGCTGCTAAGTAAATACACATTTATTTCCTCGTTAATCATTTTGGCATTTCCTCTCAGAGTATTCTTTTTAGACTGTAGCATAATTCCACTGTAAAAATAAAAAAGTATGGAAAATTTGTTCACCATTATTTGAGACCTATTCCATTGATTCACCCCTTGCCCTATCACATTCATCCATATCATTTTCGACAAAATTTTGACCCCGGCCACCTCTCTCTCTTCCATCCCCATGGCCCATAATTAGCCAATACCCAGCTCGCTTCAACATCTTACAATATGGTCTCATCGAGACCCAACAAGAAGGAAACAACTCAGTGCCAATGTTGTTGCCATCAATACAACCATGCAATCCTCAATGGAGGAAATCAACAAGACCTCACCACCCATCTTGAATTGCCTTTGGCACTGCACTAAAACTACATATCCCACAGATAACTCCTCTTCCTCTCCCTCACCTCCACATACTGAAGGTGACCATTCATTTCATTCCCATAACTTTCAGAACCATCGCTTTCAACATGACCTATGCCTTCCTCAAGTAGTGGATGTGACCAAATTTGATGGCTTGGTTCCCACTGGTTGGGTAAACCTCAATTGGAACATTATTTCTCTTATATGACATTACATATGATCTGGCTAAACTCCTATATGGTGTTCTCCATCTAGATCGAGAACATTGGCAATGGTGGTAATGGAGAAAACTGTCAAGGGTATATTTCTTGGACACACTTTATGTCAGCTTTATGAATGTTTTAACACCGACACCAACCATTTGGGCCATTTGACGTTTTCGAAACAATCAGAATAGTGGAAGAATTTATAGCTTCCTTTGAGCGCATGGCTTTTCTCGGAAAGAGGGAACAGCTCCACTCAAGCTTCGGAATGTTTTATCATCGGCCTCAAGGATGAGATTCGTGCAAATTTCCTCATGGCTCAACCTCAAATTTGGGTGGAGGATACTAAAAGAGATCTAAAGAAGCACAATAGGTTGTCTCTTCAAAAAAATGAAAACCCTCATTTAATCCTCGCCCTAAACCACAATAAAATACTCACTACTCCTCCACCCAACTCAAAGATCCAAAAATTGACCGTGGATGAAATGGTTGAATGCCAATCAAAGGACTTTGTTATAGTTGTGATGAAAAATACTTCCTGGGCCAATTGTAAGGGGAGCAAAGATGCTTATGGTCATCTCCGATATTTCAAGACGATATTGAAACTCCCTTCACTGAAATACCTGAAACCTCGGACATAACCCCTCCCTGAGACCCTCCTTAGGTAGAACCGGTCATTTCCCTATATTCTCTCACTAGCTTCTCCACTCACCAAACCCCTCAAGCTAATCGGTTACATCAAGCATCGAAGGTAATTATTTTGGTTGATAGTGGAAGCACCCATAATTTTATTCATAGTCAGATTCTAAGAAACTCATTGCTACATCCATGCCATCAATAATTTCCAAATCATGATTGTCAATGGTGGCTCTATGAAATGTGGAGGGTGTTGTGAAATGTGCATCTCCAAATTGGTGACTACCACTTGAAACATCATATGTTTTTCTAGACATGAGTGGGTGACATTGTGTTGGTGAATACTCGCTATGGACAATAATCCCATTCTCATGGATTTTGAATAATTAACCATGCAATTTGACCGTGAGGGAAACCAATATAAGTTCCAAGGCATCACCATCGGGTCACCTAAGATCATTAGTTCCATTGCATGGAAAAGCTGCCTCAAAAAGGGTCATTCTAGTATGGCCTCTTCAACTCCATGCCATCCAAGCAATAGAAACACCCTACCGCAAGAACTCCAAGCCATCCTTTCTAAAACATCAAGTGGTATTTTCCACCCCTAGGGACTCCCTCCTTCACGTGTGGTGTCTAAGATCATTCCATTCCCTTGTACTTGAAATCCTTCCCCCCAATATCCATTCTAGATCATCACCCCTTTTCCCAAAAATGAACTTGAGAAAATGGTCCAGAACTCCTTAATGCGTGTGTTATCCACCGGGTAAGAGCCCCCTACTTGTCATGGTCATGGTCCGAAGAAAACGCTGTTCTGGCAAATGTTTCCACTTTCGTGTCTCTAAACAAACTTACCATAAAGGATAAATTTTCATCCCTGCCATTGATGACCTCCTGGAAGAACCGAGTGGTTTCACCTTTAATAAACTTGATCTTCATTCAAGATACCAATAGATACGTATGAAATAGGAAGAAATTCCCAAGACTGTATTAACCCACTATGGGACACTATGAGCTTTTAGTCATGCCCTTTGGCTCGTGTGGTAATGCCCCTCCACCTTCCAGTTTCCCATGAATCATGTATTTTGTCCTTTTCTCCATCATTTCATCTCTTTAGTTTACTGATGATATCCCATCTAGGGCAACACTGACATAACATCTTGCTCATGTGGATCGAGCGCCTCCATCTACCTCTCAACACTCGAAATAGTTCAAATGTGCTTTTGGTGCACCCAAAGTAGAATACTTGGTCATCCGTTGGTGCGATAGAGTCGGTGGATCCTAAAATATTGAAGTCGCAAAAGACTTTGCTCACCCAAAGACTCTCAAAATATTAAGGCATTGGCTTACCAGTTATTATCGCAAGTTTTTTAAGAATTCACGGAAAGATTGCAACACCTCTCACTACTCTAAAAAGAACTCTTTCACTTGGACTCAGCTTGTTTCTCAAGATTTCAAACCTTGAAGATGGCTATATGCACCACTCTAGTCCCGTGCCCTTCCTCGATTTCACAAAGACCTTTTCCTAGAATGTGATGCTTCAAGAAAGGAATTCAGGTTGTCCTTATGCAAGAGGGTCGGGCTTTGGCCTCCTACCGAGGAACCATCTGGAAAGAAATCTGGGAAACTACCACAGGCATGGTACGTTGGCTACAAGTAGCAAGGTTGATTTGTGGCACATTTATCTATTATTGGGGAAATGCTTCCAAATTAAGACACCATCAAAGCCTCCCGGGCATTTTTGGAACAATGCATTTCCCGGAACAAAATGGGTAACTGTTATTTAGATATGATTATTATGAGATCATTTACATTAAAGGAAAATAAAATGGTTGCATGCACTTTCAAGAAATATGAAGATGAAGGATCCCTTTTTCTCTTCCTTCATTGTACTAGATTGTCTCCAAGTTGTTCGCCACAGAATGACTACAAGATCCCAAAAGTTCACGCTGATCCAACAATTGCAGTCCAAAGCTCTAGCTCCTGTGGTACTATTGTCTCCATGATGAGATTCAATACAAAGGTCATTGTATTTAAGTAAACAATCAAAGCTTAAATCCACTTACTGGAAGCTTCATACACTCCCATTCGTGCACTCCTAATTTACCAAAACCTATGACAGTCAAACGTTCTTTCTAGAAATTGTATGAAATCAGATATCTATAATTTTATCAAATAATGTAATGTGTGTCAAACAAAAGGAGAAACAGCCTGGAATCTTCAGTACACCTACTAATCAAGCCTCGATTCCACCTGCTATTTGGAAGGACACTGTGGATTTTATTACAGGATTTTCATCTAAATCGGAAATAAATCAGCTGTCATGGTGGTTGCTTGATCGCTTCTTCCAAGTATGTTCATTTCAGCTTCCTCAACACCCTTGATCCACGGTGGCTCAAATTTTCATGGTGGATCAAGTCTTCAAGCTCCATGGCATGCCACACTCTCTTGTTTTTTATTGCGACCTAACCTTTCACAAGCAATTTTTGGCAAGCACCGTTCAAGATACAAGGTAACCCAATTGTATCTCAAGATAGCTTTATCATCCCCAAATGTATGGTCAAATAGAGCACACAAGTGTTTGGAAACATATTTGAGGTGTTTTTCCTCTAAAAGAAAACTAGGTGGGCCTTACTGGAGTTACCCCTAGTTATGGTACAACACTTCATACCTACATGCATGACCTTTGAAGTGGTATATGGACCTAAGCCACCTTCAGTTCTCTCAAACTACCCATGGCCCTAAGGTCCATGAGGTTGACCAAACACTTACATCTCGAGAGACTATTCTCTCTCAGACTTCAAAGAGAATTTGGTCGTGGGCACAAAAATCACATGAAGCAACAAGCAGATCAAGCAATACCCTTCGAACGCTAATTTGAATAGTAATGTACTTTCACCATCCCATAAGCAAGAATAGTTCCCCAAGGTCGAAGTATACTGTCGGTTATCACCCAAATTTTATAGTCCTTATACACAGTCCTCAAGCATGTGGGATGTGGCCTATGCTAGTTTCTTACTCTAGTCATTCAAGTTATCCTTGCTTTTCATGCTTCCTCGCTAAAGAAGGTGATCATAACTAAGTGCTAAATTCAAACCAACCTTCCCTAATTAGTCAAGAAGGACCCATTTGGCTACATCCACAAGAGTTGTTTTGACTAGTGTGAGCATCACCTACATCAAAGAACCATAAAGCAAGTGCTAGTCCAAAGTTGAAAATATACAACTCCAAGATATGCCACTTGGGAACCAACTACCATTCTCAAACAATTCATTCATCTCAAGCCTCAGGACAAGGTTGTTTTATGGTGGACATGTTAGGTCCTAACCCGCACATAGGTAGAACAACATATTCGCATGTAATAAAGCAATAATATTAATAATACATTGAAATAAAATAATAAGTCGAATGTAAGAAGACCTAATAGAATCTTCCACTTCTAGAATGATATTCCTCTAAATGCTTCTTTGGATAGATAGTTTTAATATAAATAGGAGTCTAGTGAAACCCTAGCTTGGAGATTATTGTAATAGAGCTCTTTCCCTCGACCGATTTTCCCCTCTAAGAGGTCCATGAACATTGCTCTCAAAATCAAAGTGTTATTTCGTTGTTATTCTTATATCATTCGTTATTGTGGTGGATTATTCCTCATATATTACTGTTAATTCTTCCATTTCTAGCATTTTATTTATGTTCCGTGATACTTTTTATATATGGTATATTACAATGGTGGCAACTCACCGAGAAGAGATGTGACCGCTACCCACATCTTCAAGAATATGATTTTACAATGAGGCTCTAAAGGACTTTTTAACATAAAGAAAACTAAAACCCTAACCCAAGAAGATGAAAGACCAACAATTTTCTGGACCCCGCCTGGTAGTTTTGGTGTATCAACTTCCCTTGGGTGTAACTTTGGTGCATAATGATCTTCGCTTAGCATGAGTTCAAGTTGGAGTTAGTCTATATTAGTACTACACATGTTTTCATTAAACTTTGATTATGTCTATAGTATAACTCTGACGAGCCCTAAAAACGTTTTTAGGACCTCAAACAACCTCCAAAAGTCAAGGACCCAAAAAATAGGAAAAACTGCCAAAATGAAAAAAACACCGTTCTTTGAGCCAATGGAATAGGTGGCCACCAATATCCACCTAAATCATCAAACTATCCCTGCCAGCAATGCCTTGTATCCATTGGGATAATGGAGTCTTTATTGTTGATCTAACACACCACATATGCTCAGAAATAAGAGTGTATTTATATAAAAACCTACTTTAACCAACTGAACCTATTTTCTTAAGTATAAACAAACTTCCATTTCAACCATTCAAGTAATTGAATACTAACTTAAATTGGCCTCCAAGCACAAATAGGATAGTAGAAACCGAAAAGGAAAGTAACACCCTATAATCTTGAAGCCCATATTTAAAGTTCTAAAATTATCCTTTTACAAAATGACTCATGTACCCTTTCTACTCCAATTTGAATCCATATAGGCTTTTATAGGATCTTGAAAATTATTTGAAATGGAAAACTACTCTTGTTCATTTTGAAATAGATGATAAATGTCATCTGCTTCATAAAGGTTAGGGGAAATAACTTTCTCTATTTTTTATTGAAGAATATCCAATGCAGGATTACTAGTTCTTGCAAAGTGTTGATCCACCACTACCATAAAATAAATATAGGGTAGTTGATCTGATAGATCCTTTGCATTTTCTACTGTTGCAACTATCTTCAATTCAATATTATTTCTTTCACCACCTTCCCATCCATCAGATTCATGGTTTTCATAAACTGGATCATTGTTGAAAACCTCAGTGAAAGTTGATATATAAATCGTCTCCTCTTAAGGATCCTCATACTCATCATAAACATGCTATTTACTACAGATTAATGTACAAATCTGCACTTCCTCATGTGACTATTCATCAAATAAAGGATGATATTCATAAAAAATTTGGATGGTATTTACATTTGATGCAATTTCAAATGCATTCACATCCCTTTTATCATCATTATCATTAAAATCAACATGTGCATCTTCCTCTCATGCAAAAGAATCAAAAACATATTCAAGTATAATTGATTTATCATCTATGCTTTCATCGACGATTTATTTTTCATTCACGTTTCCAGCATTGTCATATATTGTATCCTTAATATGCAACTCATATTCCACACAACAAATTTCAAATAAAAACTCAGCTGAAAATACCTCTTACAATGCTCCTTGAATGAGGCAGAGAGAAATACCATTGACGTGCATCGCTATCTAATGAGTGCATGAAAATTTTCATCAATACAATATCATGATAACCAAATGCATCCATGCATTGAAGAACTTAATGTGATATGTTGTGCAGTATTATCTTCCTCCCTTTCTCTGAATATGGAAAAAAATCTCCCCATTCTAACATATGAGGCACTGAATGTGTGAAACCAAGAACTGCAGAAAATTTGAGAGGTGCAAACCTTCAAGATAGAACAACAACAAATGCCTTTGACATATAAAATTGTGGAGTCACCACCAGATTATTCAGTCATGAAGTTGTTAGGTGAATGAATGCAATCAGAACCATGTGCCTATTGTTTTCTCACCATCAAACAATAGATCTCTTCGTTGTCATTCTTCCCAGGGAAAATATCTTCGTTTCTTCATCCTTGGAAATGACTCCAAAAGATGTTAGTACTAAAATTTGATTCTTGATTGCATGAGAGCCAAGCCTATCACATATTGAACTTGCAGGAATGATTGTTTGATTAAAATGTAGCTAGAGGAAGGTGGAAAGAGACTAAGCAATGAGTCAACCGTAAATAGGGATAAATACAGGGTTAGCATCTGATGAGTTGTATATTTAAATCATATGATGAATACATAGTTATGAACCCAACAAGCTAAGGCTTAACTAAAGAAGATATAGTTAAAATATTTCAAATGACAATATGATTTCATCCGACTCTCATCTCATCACTTAAAATAGAAGATAACTTGCTAGGATGAAATACTTTCAAACTAGAAAATTTAAACACATATGAACACAATATCCATCAGACCCTAATCCCATGCAGAGACAATGATGATTGCACACTAGTTACAGTATTTAAATGAAACTGATATGCTATCAATTTACTTTTATTCATGAGAGAGAATACAACATATAAGAGAATCAAAGGTCCATTAATTGCTTCAGAAACTCTAATAATAACAACAGTGAAACTTCAGGCATGTCTCAATCCTGTACATATACATAGGAA
>SNQJ01S0199604.1:0-17432 GCA_010110895.2 Picea sitchensis | reverse complement strand
TTGGTCTTACTGAATTTGGATATGTTATGAAGAAGTTATGACGTTTTTACCTGAAACACCTGTTTTTGACTAGTCTCAGGACTAGCCACAAACCTTATTTTCCACGGAGTGTAACTCCAACGGTCAGAATCATTCTAGAAAAAAAGTTACATGCTTTTATGTTTATGGGTTTTTCCTATGTAAGCTGCATGTATATTTTTACTATGAAAAAAAGTTACATGCTTTTATGTTTATGGGTTTTTCCTGTGTAAGTTGCATGTATGTGTAGTTTCATAATATTTTTTTTATTTTTAAATTTATCTAAATGTATATAGTGGGAATGAGATTTTAATGTGGCATATATCGACAACATAACGCTTGGGATGTTAAAATATGGTATCAGAGCTCCAGTTTTCAACACTGAGCCTAGATGGGGCCAAGAAAATTGATTGAGACCTCTACAACTTCTAGGTTGCAGAGGTCGAACGATGGAGTCATTGGTGTGGACGAGGTGAAGCAATGGCTGACTGGTAAAATCGTGAAATGCGAGGGTGACTGGGGAGAATGGTTGAGCCAGTCCAAAATGGACTAATTTCACCACATTTATTTGCATGCGCCCATGATGACACATGGCCCTCCAGGAGCTCGTTTCTCCCCACTTGTATTTTCCTTTCTCTTTCTCATATGAACTTAGGATATCATAAGATTTATCCATGCCTTAGTCTCTAGGAATACTATTATAATATTCCCTTAGAGATAAGCTTTCTAGATTATCCCCTTTCCTAGGCTCTTAGCCTCCCCCCTTTCCCTTCCTAGTGGAGTTTAGTCCCCCATACTCATTTATCGTGGCCGGTCTACACACAACGATGTGTTATATCAATGATATGAGTGTTTACATATACAAAAATAGACTCACTGGCCTTTAACATCTAGGCTCTTCGGCCTAATAATCACATAAACCCTCTGACTTATAATAAACCTGGCTCACCAGCTTATAACACATATTTAAATTTACAACTGGGACTCGATCTTGGGGTTTTACAACCTTGTCTCTGAAAGAAACCAAAATTTTTGGCAGAGGTATCTGCCGAGCTTTGCGGGTTATTTTCATTAGGAGGTTGTGGTCTTAATGTATCAGTTGGACAAGGAAGATGGCTACCGTTTTGAGATTCGAGGACCAGTTGGAGGGGTCATCAAACTTCATCCCCTAGAAATAAAGGATTGCATTGTTGTTAAAGGAAAGTAAGCTTTAGGATATTGTTGAGAAGATCCAGACTATTCCTGCCGATGCCGTTCTTTTGGCCACATACAACAAGAAGAATGTGAAGGCCAAAAGAATCATCTTAGACGCTGTGAAGGATCATATCATCCCACATGTGACCGGGAAGACGCATGCATACGAGATGTGGGAATCCTTGAAGAAACTTTATCAAAGTAGCAACCACAAAAAAAGATGGTGTTACGAGAGAAGCTTCAAAACTTGAAGATGTCTAGATCTGATACAATTACATACTATATCACTAAAATCACTCAGATCCGTGATAAGTTGGGTTCTATTGGGGAAAAGGTTGAGGATTAGGAGTTGGTCAGAACAACCTTGAAAGGTTTTTCTAATCCATGGGAGACTTTTGTCTGTGGAATTGTTTCCAAAGAGAAACTTCCCGGCTGGGAAAGATTATAGGATGATTTCACACAGGAAGAGATGAGAATGGGATTCAACCATGCAGGATGACAACATGGTGATGAGGAGAATGTTGCTCTTACATGAAAGGGAAAAAACAAGACCAAGAAATGCTTGAGTGGTGGGGCTACCTCAAAGGGTGAGAAGAAGAGAGACATGAGTAAAGTAAACTGCTTTGCATGTCACAAAACTGGGCACTATGCTAGTCAGTGTCCAAGTAAGAAGAATAAGGGGAAGTCAGAGGTTGCAACTTCAACATATATGGATTATTTTTCGGCCAAGTTTGAGAAGGAGTTCTCATTAGCGGTAAGCCCCTATTTGAAATCAATACCAACTGGTGTGTGGTACATTGACAATGGTTCTTCCAGTCATATGACGAGAGTACATGAGTACTTCATAGATCTATCAAAGGGTAATGCAGATCTTGAGATCAAGCTTGGTGATGACTCCACAGTCAAAGTAGTTGTCCAAGGAATAATGACGTTTCATAGGGAGTCTCAACCACCGATGAGAGTGAAGGTGGTGTTGTATGTTCCAGGGTTGGCAAAGAACCCGATTTCGATTTTAGCCATAGAGAGTAGTAGGTATGAGATTTTTTTCCGAGATGGAAAGACACTCATTCATCCTAGAGGATCTATTTCTAGGATAGATAAGGTGATTGGGATCAGGAAAGGGAAGATATACAAGCTCATGTTCCAACCAGATCCGACAATGTTTCACAACAGTAGCATTGACCCGTGTGAGTTATGGCACATGAGGATGGCACACTTGAACCATGGGGATTTTAATGTGCTAAAGGAGATCATGACAGGTTTACCAGAGTCCAACGTGGACCATCAATGTGTGTGCACTTGGGAAGTATTCCAAAACTGCTTTTCCAAGTAGTGATAACARATCCAAGGGGATCTTGGATTTGATACACTTAKATGTGTGTGGGCCAATGTCAGCTATGTCCTTGAGTGGATACCATTATTATGTTACCTTTATTGATGATTCCTCCTGGAAGACCAAGATATACTTCATGAATACCAAGGATGAGGTATTCAGTCGATTTCAAGAGTTTAAGGCTCTTGTGGAAAATCAAATAGGAAGGAAGATTAAGGTGTTGATATATGATAATGGGGGTGAGTATACCTCCATTGATTTCAAGAGCTTCTGTACATGGAAATGAATAAAAAGGGAGCAGACAGTTCCCTACAACCCGCAACATAATGGAGTTGCAGAAAGAAATAACATGGCTTCCAGGATCTACCCATATTCATGTGGGTAGAAGCACACAATACAACGATCTACATTCAGAACAAGAGTCCTCATAGGGTGTTGGGGAGAAAGTCTCCCGAGGAGGATTTCATTGGAATAAATCTTGAGATGGGACACTTTCGTATTTTTGGGTGTCTTACATATTCTCACGTCCCTTCGGAGAAGAGGACGATGCTGGAGCCCATTGCAGAGAAAGACATATTAGTTGGGTATAGTGAGACTTCAAAGGCCTACCAGATTTATATTCCTGCACTGAGGAAAACAATCGTGAGGAGGGATGTGAAGTTCGAGGAGGATAGGGCCTTTAAGAGGTCACTTGATTCACCTCCAACAAAGATAGAGGAGTAGGAGGCTTTGAAGGTTGAGGAGAGATCTACAATATATGTTTCAGATCCTTAGTCTTCAGATCAGGAGGAGAGGTAGGTGCCTTTCACACATGAGGCCACTACCACTTCAGGGAAGAATAGGCCAAGATGGCTTCGAGAGACCTTGAAAGATGTATAGAATCATGCATCACCCAAGGGATTTTTCAAGGAGAGAAAGCCACCACAAAAGTATTCCAGTTACATGACACTCATGTGTGACATTATTGATTTCGAGCCTTCTATATTTGAAGAGGATTCAAAGCGATAGGTGTGGAAGGATGCCATGGTGGAGAAATATTCCTCCATCATGAAGAATGATGTATGGGATATAGTGTCGAGACTGGAGTGGAAATCTGTGGTCGGTTCGAAGTGGATATATAAGATCAAACATGCAAATGACAGTGTGGAGAAATACAAAGAGAGGTTTGTGGCGAGAGGTTTCTCACAGATAGAGGGAGTTGATTATGAGGAGACCTTTGCAGCAATTGCGAGGTACACTTCTATCAAGGCAACCATTTCCATTGCAGCAGAGATGGGGTGGAGGATACATCAGATGGATGTAAAGACCACATTTCTAAATGGGATCATTGAGGAGGATTTGTACATTGAATAGCTTTGGGGCTTTGAGGTGCATGGGAGAGAGTCCCATGTATGTAGGTTGAAGAAAGAATTGTATGGGCTCAAGCAAGCTCCCAGAGCTTGGTATTCGAGGATCGATAACTACTTGTAGCATATGGGCTTTGAGAAGAGTGAGGTAGATACCAACCTTTACTACATTCTGGTTGGTGAGGATCCTCTCATTCTTGTCTTGTATTTGGATGATCTATTTCTTACTGGGTTAGAGAATCTCATCGAGGGATGAAAGCGAGATCCTGTTTTGGAGTTTGAAATGAAAGACATCGGGTTGATGCATTATTTTCTGGGATTGGAGGTGTGCCAAAGGACAGGTTCGATTTTTCCGGGATAAGGAAAGTATGCAGTGGATATCTTGAAGAGATTTGAGATGATGGATTGTAGGTCTATGTTTTATACTTGCAAAGGACTGTAGGTCAAAGATGAGCCTCACCTCTAAAACTAATTACTAGTAAATCACTCAGAGCTAATTAATCTCACAATGAACAATATAAAATATGAGAGAAACCAAAATGAGTAACTTGATATTATGAGAAGGCTTGTTAGACCTTTATATAGCATTACAAAATGGTCCATCGGACAAAGTCAAAAAGAGCTCATTAAACGAGTCTCTATTATTAGTATAATAGATCTAACTACCCAACTAACTAAGTAGTGGAAAATAAAACCCAATACAATAATGGAAAGAGCTCATTAAATGAGTCTCTATTATTATAATAATAGATCTAACTACCCAACTAACTAAGCAATGGAAAATAAAATCCAATACAATAATGGAGAGGTGGGACTCTCTTTGACCCATATGGRCAACCTATTAGCCYGATTAATTAATGAGGAGGTGGGCATCTCCTTGATCCACAKGGACAATTTATTAGTTTTATAACTTTATGACTTTTGCATCCAAATTTAGACCATATACCCCCTAAAATTCAGATCATTCCTCCTCCCTTAGAAAATGATGGTCCCCATATTTTCACCCATGCTATAAAGAGACCCTTTAGTACAATGTTCTAATTCCCAATGAAGGGAAGGGTTTTGTGTGGTTGACCCATAACTGTTTCCATTAATAAAAATGAAAAAATCATGACTTTGGAGGCTTTGAATCTCCTTCTACAAATTTATTCATAACTTATGCTACAGGTGATGAAATCCAATTCCGTCGAAGATCCATTTGAGAAACTGAAGATATATTTCAATCAGTATATGGAACTTGTTTTGAGGTGGCCTATGGAGTGAGAAAAACCAGTCCGAATTTGAAGGGCGTGTGGTCACACTGGTTATAGACATGTGCTGCTTCAAACAAATATATTTCACAAACCAAAAAACAAAATTAAATTACGCTAAATACCCATTTGATATATTGAATAGATATTTCCAGCCATATGTGGAACTCCTTTTTTAGTTTCCTAAGCAGGGAGAAAAATACCATTGATTATGGTGGTACGCGCGACCTCCTTGGGTCAAATACATGTTGAGATTTAATCGTTGATATCTCTCAAACTAGGAAGCCAAATGAGATTCTGCGAAATACCCATTTGATATATTGAAAAGATATTTCCAGCCATATGTGGAACTCCTTCTTTAGTTTCCTAAGCAGGGAGAAAAATACCGTTGAAGATGGTGGTACGCGGGACCTCCTTGGGTCAAATACATGCTGATATTCAATCAATGATATCTCTCAAACCAAAAAACCAAATGAGATTTCACGAAATACCCATTTGAGATATTAAATATATATTTCCAATGATATATGGTAGAGCCTCTGAAATGTTGTGTAGAGGTCGCAACACCTCTTTGAAGTTGGCTGAGTGTATAGGGCCACAAAGGATGCCAAGGGTTTGTAGAGCAACATTGGCTATTGTAGAGGTTGTGGAACCTTGATGGGAAGCATGGACACCCTGGAAATTTGTTGAAAATATTGCATACCAATGGATGTAGTGGATCCATGTATAGATGTAGTGAACCATGTATGGTTCTCCTTGTAATGGTGAACGAATATCCAAGGGTAAAAAAAAATCCCTGTAGTGCCTGTGGACCAACTGCGATGCTTACAGTGTATGGCCCGACAAATGGATTTCGATAGTACCAAAATGAGGTTGGTGATTGCTGTAAATGTTTCAACCCGCAACATGTTTCAAACCTTTGTTCCAATGGAGAGCGTACTCGCTCTGATACCACTGATCTAGATCTCGGGGGCTGAGATCTGGATGGCTTGAATGCCGAGRGAGGAGGAGTTTAGATGTTCCAATATTGCATAAAAATAAGCATGGAAAAAAAACATGCAAATGAAGTACGTGGGAGGTGAGGCTCAAAGAKGAGCCTCACCTCTAAAACTAATTACTAGTAAATCACTCAAAGCTAATTAATCTCACAATGAACAATAGAAAATATGAGAGAAGCCAAAATGAGTAACTTGATATTATAAGAAGGCTTGATAAGCTTTTATATAGCATTACAAAATGTTCCATTGGACAAAGTAAAAAAGAACTCATTAAATGAGTCTCTATTATTAGTATAATAGATCTGACTACCCAACTAACTAAGTAGTGGAAAATAAAACCTAATATAATAATGGAAAGAACTCATTAAATGAGTCTCTATTATTATAATAATAGATCTAACTACCCAACTAACTAAGTAGTGGAAAATAAAACCCATTACAATAATGGAGAGGTGAGACTCTCTTTGACCCATATGAGAAACTTGTTAGCCTAATTAATTAATGAGGAGGTGGGCATCTCCTTGATCGACATGGGAAATTTATTAGCTTTATAGCTTTATGAATTTTGCATTCGAATTTAGACCATATACCCCCTAAAATTCGTATCAATGGGAAATGTGGGGAACGCTTCCCCATGGAACACTGCAATTTTTTGCATCTTCTGCCCTTAACCACTATTCGACAAATTTTTAGCTGCTATTTTTTTATTGTTTTCCAAAACATATTTTTCTTCTTACCTGCAAACCACTATTATGGATTCCTACTAGAGCACAACAATCTTAATTGTTCAAAAAAATCATTCTAATGCCATCATGAAGCCTATTGACAAGTTGCAATATCAATACCAAAAAGCATGAGAGTTTCATGCAACAAAAAAGGGTTTCACTTGGATTTTGTGTTAGATAAACACTATGGTTCAATCATTAATTACCTGACTTCAACAAACGTCTAAACATGTTTCCAATTAGGGGACTCCATCTCCACAAGCTCCACAACAAGTTCATTGATCATTATTTTACATTCGCCAACAATGGTGACTTCTACTGTGGGCCCACTTCTATGGAAATTCAATTGATTTGTTAATACTCAAAACATGTTCATGGAAATTTTGTCTTGATTGACTATACTCTAGAGAGTAACAATGTTACATTTGAAATCAAGTCAGGGAAATCTCATGAACAAAAACAATGTCTAATGTAATCCATTTCAGTGCCATGGTGTCTCAGAATCATTCCTCACTAGAGATATTCAGAGTTTCTTAGACACTTGAGATACACTTGATTATTTCAGCCCCTCTTGGTGTTGCTAATTCCATGTTGGGACTCATTATGACTCTTTTGAAGCCTTTTTATAAGATCTTGGATGGTTCTTTCACTTGCAATGATCACTTCTCCTGGACCTTCTGTTCATTTGAGGTTAGTGCTAGGCACATAGATCTTATGTTGAGTTACATTGAAATGGATATTGGGGGGAGTGGAGTGGGGTGGGGGGATATGAATACAATGCATTTTTGTGGGGAGTTGGGTGGGGGGATATGAATACAATGCATTTTTATAAAGGCCAGATATGATGCAATGAGAAAATGACAAACACATGTTTTCTTTCGACATAAAAAACATTTTGTATCACTTTTCAAGGAGAAAAAAATTACAATACATTTAGTACTTATCCCCCCTGCATAATTTCAAACAACCTATCCCAAGTCCTTGAAAAAAATAACTATGTTATTACATCACCAAAAATTCCCCTTAGAGCCATTAGAAAATGATGAACAAACCATAACTAGAAAGATAACCATTACATATTCCGACACATGAGAAGTTCTCATCAACTGTGAAAAGCTTATAAACCCCATACAAACTTGAAAAAACAGGGAATCACAATGAAGCCAACAAAAACAAAGCATAAAGGGACAATAGGAAAAACCTACAAAAAGTGGAATGCATGAGGTAGATGAACGTTGATCACCCCAACTTCCAATGACACCCCTAATTTGGTGAGTGATCGACAATTCTATTGAGTTGTCTAAAGATGTGAGAAAAAGAGATCGACTAGAATTTAGTCCTCATATCCACGATTTGATCCATTACTTCCTAGAGACCCACATGATGGATAGTGAACTTTCCATTTAAATCTTCAGTGAGCTTGGAATCACCATAGACTTGTAAACCATTTACCCTTTTCTCAATATTCCGAGGAGGATTGCTAGGGCTATTAATTTTGCCCAGTGATTAGACCCTACACCCAATCATAGTCACAAGAAATTAGAATGAGATTAATTAAAATAGAGACAACCATGAGCTCCACACTTCCTAGGATTGTCTTGGGGAGTGCCATTGAAGAAACCCCATGGTTGTGTTTCATTTATCACGAGTAGACCAATTTGGCATTGAGTTGTCTCCTTATCTATATATTTGTAATCTTCATAACATAATTTTATCATGTAGAAAAAATGTTCTAGAGTAAAGGAAGAGTTTTGAAAAATGATTTCAGTTTGTGAATGCATAATGGCCCATCGTACTGTAATGGGGAAAACATTGTAATCACTTAAATCCTTGTCCTCACACCATGCTTTCAAACCGTTGGACAAAGAATCCCCTTCCCATTTTCCCGTGCCATTTATCAGAGTCAAAGAAGCTTCCCAAACTTCCTTGGTAAAGTGACATCCTACAAACAAGTGATAAACAAAGTCCTCATGTTATCTATACAATGTACAAATGTCGAGCTCTTGTTTGGCCCTTTTTTGCAAGAAATCCAAAGTAGGCACCCTATTTGAAAGACATATCCCAAATAAAATCTTTTCCTTTAGCGCACCTTTCATCTTCCAAATTGGATGCCACTATCATTCTTTGTCAAGTCCTACATCCACTGCAAATAATGAAGCATAATTGAGCCTCGCTATATATGTGCCTTAGGATGGATTCTTGGACCATGAGAGTCTAGTTTTACAACACTTTTGATGAGAATTTGTGTATACTTTGACCATTTATGGGCCATGTTTACCTCCAACCCTATCATCAACGTACTTCCATTTGTCACGCCATGAATTTCACTGGACATCTATTGAAGCATCACCAATTGTGTATATGTTTTTACTATGGAGATGATCTCACAAGTTTGAGGACAATAAATAATTCCATTTTCCTTCCACCCATGGCCCTGCACCCACTCTCACTTTCCTTCCATCCATGATTCTCTAAGCCAAAACATAACCTATTAAAGGATAAGATTCCACTAAATCTTTCCACACAATTGAACAATTGTGGTGTGACTTGGCATCCTTCCAAAACCACTTCTCAAAGGATAAACGTTCGATATATTTCATTCTCATGATTGGATGCCATAACCCTTCTCCCTTGAAAATCCTCCAAAGCCTCTTCATTGTTATAGCCTTGCAGAATATTTTTATGTTCTTCAGGTCCCATCCTTGAGTTTCTTGGGCTCGAAGAGTCTTTGCCAATTAATCCATGCGATTATATCTTTCTCTTTCCTACCTCGCCTTAAAAACCGAATGCTTTTTTTCCTTATCTTCTTTTGTATCCCAATTGAAATGTGCACAATGGAGTGCCGACAAATCAATGTTGCTTCCAACACCAATTTAACTAGGGCTAGTCTCCCCCCTAGAGAAAGCCATTTTTGCACCAAACCTATATATATTTTTATTTTTTAGAAATAATCAGATCCAATCATTAAAGGGATATTCATTGGATTTCAGATATAAACCAAGATGCTTTAGCCCCTTTTGGAAAGGTAACTCTGGGAATCAAAGGATGTTTTGAAGTAATTTTCTCTAGCCTCTTGTGTAGTACCAAGGATGACTTTTGTACATTGATTTGCATTCCTGTAGCCTTTATATAAAGCCCTATAATCTCTTTAATTTTTAATGCATCCCCAATAGTTTTGTTTCCAAATAATAAAACATCATCAACAAAAAAAAATGGGTTAAAATGTGTTGTCTACCCAATTTCATACTTTTCAAGCCTCCCCTTGCTCCAGAGTGAATCATGAATATGTTCAAACCCTATCCTACTAGTAGGAATATAAGTGGGAATAATGGACATCTCTGTCTAAGCCCATCAGATGGCTGAAACAATGGTGTTTCTAAACCATTGATCAACACTAAGAATAAAGTTGAGGATAAACACCTCTCAATCCAATTGACCAAAGGTAGGCTGAAACCAACATGGRTTAAGATTAATTTGATATATAACCATGAGAATTGATCATAAGCTTTTGATAAATCCGACTTTATGATGAAGGTTGGAAACTTTTTTGTTTGATCGARTTAAGTGCTTTTTGAGCCATCCCAACTACATTATGGATTTGTCCACCATTAATTTTTTTTGTTTGTTTAGATGATATTGCCTTTAAAAGTATTGTCTTTATCCTTCATGCTATTATTTTGGATATGGTTCTATATATAATATTATAAAGAGAAATTGGCCTAAAGTCCTCAAAAGAAACCAGGTCATTGATTTTACAGATCAACAAAATGAAGGTTGAGTTGAAGGCTCCAAGGACATTCCTTGAGCTCTTTGGCTTCTCTACCACTGCCAACTAATCATCCTCCACATGTTCATAAAATCCCATTTATATAATTCAATAGGCCAACTATTCATGCTTGGACTCTTATCTTGTTGGAAAGAAAATACTACCTCCTTCAACTCCTCCTTAAAAACAATGGGCATTTGATTGTCTTCCATAAACCTTGGTAAGTAGGAGGAAATTGTGATAATTTATGCTATATTTTGCCCTTTTGGTTCCCTAAATAATGACTAAACATGACTTTTTCAAACCTCAGATACCTCCTGGAAATTTTTTACTTTGACTCCTTTAGCATTTTGGACCTCCCAGCTTGTGTTCATGATTTTCCTCATGTTTGCAAAGTTATGGAAATATTTAGCATTCTCATCTTCTTTAGCAACCCATTCCTTTTGAGTCTCCATTGTGAGCTTTCCAAATTTAGGAGTCTCTTCTTGAATCCTACAACTTCTTAATACTTAGCCGATCATCTTCATTGAATATGCAACTGGTGTTCTTCTCATAGATCTATTCACTATGGGATTCCACTACCTCCAAATCCATGACTACTATTTACTTTCTCCTTCACCCATTCCTTTATTAATATTTTGATTTTCTTTAATGATTCACAAAATTGGAACATATTTGTCCCATAATTTCCACTATTGACACGATCCCAATCATTGGACACCATCTCCTTGGATTCTTCATCTCCCAACAAATTATACTTGAATTTGAAAGGGATAGGGCGTTTTAGGTCATCACTGTCTAATTGTAAGAAAATAAGAGAATGCTATGATATACTCCCTGGGCCTACCCATGATTTGATATTTGCTACCTTTGCCAAAAATCCATCAGAAACAAAGAATATGTCAATCCCCTTGGATATACCATCATTTCCCAAATGACCATTCCTTGAGATGGGGTTAACTTGATAGATTGTGCATCACACAAATTGGCCTCTTCAAACTTCTGAATGAAGAAATTAGATAAAGGATTTGGCCTTCCACTCATACCATAGGAATCACCTCTCTTTATTGTGAACTTGAGGTCTACACCAACACTAACACCCCCCTCTTGCACTATCTTACATAAATCAGTTCTCTTAAAACTCTTTTCGATTGGCATAAGGGCCATACATATTATAGACTAAGGACTTACCTAGTGTTAAAGATTGTAGATCCACTTTAATTCCTGATTGAAGTCACTTTGAACTAACTACCCAACACTTTTTGTTCCACCCTATGATCATGCCTTTTGACCCGCCTTCTGAATCTAGAGCCACAAATTCCCAACCCCTCAAAACCCCCTTTAGGGTATCGATGGCTACATTGCTCGTTGCCATCATTTATTGTAAACAAATAATATCAATATTATGATACTAAATTATCTATGAATTGCATCAAAACCACAAATGTTCATAGGCAACAACATCATTTTTAAACTTTTTTGGAGGAATTTCTTGTACTAAGGGTCTTGGGAATGGCACTTTGTTTTCCAGTGTTGAATTTTCTTTCTACCTTCTCCTTTGATATATGGATGCACACTTTTCTTACTTGCAAGGAGCCTAATTCATTGTCTACTCCATCCCACTGAATGCCACCTTCCGTCTTTGTATCATGAAAATTAACATCAAATGGTTTAGAAGAGTGCAAGTGATATCTTGACTCTATCCTCTTCTCAATTGGGCCATTTAAGATCTTCCTCTCTTGCCTTTGAATTTCCTTAAAGGAAACCCTCCCCAGATACCTAATTTGGGCCCGAATCTAAATACTTCCCAATTGTTCTCACCTCCTCCATCGATTGACCCAACATTGCTTTGGATTTTGGCTTGGGGAGTTGGCAATCATCCATGAATAGGACTTTGACAAGGTTATGATTCATTTGAGTATAAATCCAATGTATTTTTGTCTTCTTCTCACTTGTGGGGTCTCTCCTCGACGATTCCATACATGATGCAATGATGTAGACCTCTTTATTTTCCAATATATTGTCCTCCGACTTGGATAAAACTTCAAAAGGTTTGACATCATCCTCCAAGCGCAACAATCCTTGCATATGATCCTTTTCTATAACCTGCTAAAATGATTGGTATTTCATCACATTTTTCATTTTTTTTTAACACAAACTGAACTGAAAAATATTAAAAGGGCTGTGCCACGGAAACAACTTCAAAAAGGATTCCATAGGAGGCATATAGCCTAGTAGTTTCTATAGATAAGAATGAAACAATGAATACATCATTTAACATTTTTGTTCAGCTATTTCTATGATTTTCCAAGCTAAAAATGTCTACAAAATTGCACAAGGCAACACCAGATTTAAAAAAACATTCATTACATGTTTGAAGTGAAGTCCTATATTCCCGATGCCTGTGAAAGATGGAGAGGCCCTTTTTCGATGTCCATTGGTGCGGTTCCTTTGTCAGAATTACCATGATCATTTTTAGCATCTACATCAGGGGGAATCTGCTTGGATTCATAGAGTTGGAAGCTGAATGCTAAGCAGGCCCTGGGTCTCGAAAATGGTGAAAGGAAGCTTCCATTTCATCCATTCTTCGGGATAAAGCAGAGAGACCAGTCTCGAAATCCCTATGTTTTTCCTCCATTTGTAGGGAGAGCCTTACCATTAAATCTTTGAGCTCTCTAAGCTTAACCATTAGCTGGTGGAGGACTGCATTGTTGGCTTGGAAAACCTCTTCACGGCTCCTTCAGATTTTCCAATGGTCACTCGACGAGGGCTCCATAGGGAATCCTTGAGCGCTAAACCTAAAACTACTTTAACTGATTGTGAAAATCGATTAGGGAGAGTAGGGTTTGAAGAGAATTAAAAGAGCAACACCAAAATTATTAGACATTAAAAATAAAGGAAAGATATACCTGTAATTCTACTGAGGAAGCCAAGGGAAGAAGCCAAACAAAGATCTTGGAAGAAGCCCCAAATTCCTTCCTCTTAAAGATGTCACTAGAAAGGAAGAGCGTAGATGGGAACGAGAGTTCACCCCTCGAACGTAATTCTGAATCACACACGATACCGGTCTTGCTAAACCAGGAGCATTCAGTTCCCAAAACACAATTGAATTTATCATATCTCGGCTCTCCTTTCGGCTTAAAGGATATGAGTTGCTCAAGCTAGGAAGAGACCCCACAAAAGGTTCATTAAAACATGAACTAACATCACCACCCTTTGCACATATGAAGGTGGTCCGGAGTTCAACAACATTACAACTGGCGATGCAACGAGAGAGGTCATTTCCTGTCATTTCTAAGGGTTTAGGGGATGGGAAAATCCCCCTTATCATTGTTTATATTAATTTCCCCTTGTTGCATTCTAGACCCTCTTTTGCCCAAAGATTTTCATGGGGTTTAGACCTCTTTTCATGTGGAAGAGGTTGATTTCCTTGAATTCCCGCATTAGGATGGCGATTCTTTGAAGGATACCACTTAGCTAGTTGTTTTCCATATATCTTTTGTTGATAATCGTTCGGACGATTAACGTTGAGTCTTCGAAGACTGAGAGTTGAGGGATATTACACTCTCTTATCACCTGCATAAAGAGATATGCTTCTACGATATTATTTGTCACTGTCCCTAATCCCCAAGCTTAATGAAACATTATATTTCCTCTGAGATTGAAGAGAATCCCATCCACACCTATCGCCCCATTTTTTTCCATCACATTTTTCATTAGTCTTGCATTCCCTTTGACATTTTTCACAACCCTAGAAGGTTTCAGAGAACCCTAGCCTTGTGCCAACTTCCTTCTAAAAATTCCTTGTAGAAATTATTCAGAGGGAAATCATATTTTATATGCCCATATTTTCGGCACTAGTGACACCAAAATGGGACATTTTGATAGTCTAAACTTTGAATAATACTCCACTTCCCATATGAAATCTCTATGGATTTAGGAAATCCTTTCATTAAGTCTATTTCAAAATATATTTTGACCATTATTCTATTTGAGTTGGAGTGGTGATTTAGACATATACATATAGACTTACCCAACATATTGTTGATATCCACCAGCGTTTGATCCTTCCATAGTTCTAATGGTAGTACCAAAAGTTAAACCCACAATGATTGAGAGGTCAATGCATCCCTATTTGGGTAAAAACCAAGTTCCCATTTTTTGAAAGACAAATGGGTGTTATTCTAGAATTGGTGCCTCACTTTGATTAACTTCATATCTTTCTCTTGCAGAAAAAGGAAGGTAATACAACCCTTGGAAAGAATTTCAAAAGACAAGACATAACCAATCACCGTTGACCAATTCGTTTCCACCTAATGACTTACAAAACTCTCAGAAATGAATGTCCCATGGATTTTTTTGACCAACTTGGCCTACCTTTGATATTGAATAATTTCCTCCAACATAAGTCCTTTGGCCTTGGCCAATCTCAACCTATCCACACACTCCTTAACAACCCTCCATTGTTTCTTATTCGATCGAGACACCTCCAAATCCTTTACTACCTTCTCTTCACCACTATTTGTTATCTCAAGCTTAGGGTCTTGTGTGTAGTTATCTTTGCTATACTTTCCTAATAGGGCCTTCATTGACTAATTTTCTAGTGCAAGATGGGCATTCTTTGAGGATACCACCACTGGACTTCCCAAATATAAGACATTACTTTGTATTATAGTATTACACTATCCAATAATACTGCTCATTGATAGTGCGGTCCTCTAAATGGTGTGACGAATTCTTGTAATGTCCAACGATTCTCCACCATAAGACAAATTTGCACTTTTCCCTTGGGAATTTGTGGTAGATCCCCCTTCATGTCCCTTCAAAAAGGATGTGAATCTTGGAGAAATGCAATATAAAGACTACTTCTCCTTGGCCCTAGAGGGGACTTCGAAGCTCTATGGTTCATTCGTTCTTGGGATGAAGTTAGGATTTCCATCCAACCCTATTCCATATTTTTTTTTTGAATACAACCTAAGGTCAAAATAACATGAATTACTTGAATGATCTCTCTCTCAAAGCACCAATAATTGGAAGTATGTAGTTTGACCCCACCCCTCTAAAGGATCCATTGAATAATGTACAAACTATTAATCTCCTCCGTTATTTTGCAGCCCATCCACCTCTACCTCCTCAACCACTCCATCCTCCCTCCTTCGAATCACATCAAACAAAAAAACTAGTTGACACACAAAAATAAAACAAAACATGACATAATAGAAACAACTAGATGTTCCATGGAGAACCTTACCACCATTTACTACCTTCACTCTATATAGCACTTCAATGCGGACCAACTTTATGCAAATCTCCTCGGTGAAGGTGTGAGTACTTTATTTTAAGGAGTATCATGTATTATTAGTCCCTGCCAAAGCAGGGAATATAGTGATTGATTTTCTGTCAAATTGAATTGACTTATCAATTTTATTGACAAATTTTTGTAAAGTTTGTTAAAGTTTTAGAATTTTTAATTATTAAAATGATTTAAAAAAACAAATAAATATATATTTAGAATTTTGATATTACGAAATTCTGAATTTGTGATTGGCTAATAAGGTTGGCGAGACTAATAAACCCTCGTTGGAGGTGACTATTCTAAAAAGATAATTAATAAAAAATACGTAAAAGTTTAAAAAATCAGAAAAATGCTGTGTAGCTTTGCATTAATAGTTCATTGACTAAGTTCTTCTCCAGGATAACCGTAGTCATTAAATTAAATATCGATAACACATATTGCATTAATAACTACATCACCACTCCTTTCATTGACATGAATGAAGTGGGGACATGAATGTCGTGAGGACGACATGAGCGCCCATATCTATTTCATAATCTCGGAGAAAGATCCCACACGTACCTTGTAGCATACAGAGCTCCATTTGAGGCGACGTTCATCTAACAACCGTGACTTACCACTTCTCAATGGTCTATGAAGGATTTATATTTATGTGCAAAGTATGACATATTTATATTTATGTGCAAATTTTAATGTTTAACACACACACACACATATAGGCCTTGGCTCGTTGTTCTACAAAATGATTTTTTTTTGTCGAAATCCGGTGATATAAATTTACACGAATCACTATTTTTTGTTGTTCAAAATCCATTTCTGGATGCATAAATGGATTCAACATGCTGAAAAACTCTCAGGGCACTCGGATTATACATAAATAATCATTCAAATCCATGAATCCAACAATTTCTCACTGGATTTCGAGCAAATATCCCCAGAAAAAATCATCATTTCGTAGAACCTTTAGCATATATATATATATATATACTTGTTTTCTATCAATATATTCCAAGTGTTATTCCACGCTTCACTTGTTTCAGTGTATAGACTTAATTATACAATTAATGGACTTTGACTACTCTGACATAGGGACAAGACAAATAAACAATCTTTCGTCCCTCTATTTAAGTGGCAAATGGACATGGATTTAAAATTTTAAATTACCTTGGGTAATCTACCTAGCATCTATTATTTTGATTTATTTAAGGATAAGACATTTATGTACTACCTAACATTTATTATTTTAATTTATTTAAGGATAAGACATTTATGTACCTAATTTTAATAATATAAAAGTTAAAAAAATAAATAATAATTCAAATTTAAATAACAATATTTCAACCATATAAAAATTAAAAAAATAAATAATAATACAAATTTAAATAACAATATTTCAACCATGTAAAAGTAAATAAATAAATAATAATAAAAATTTAAATAGAATTCATTTTTTTTATGAGGACAAAATATACATTCCGCACGCACGCTGGCCATGCCCAACTGCTT